>JANTPZ010143853.1:0-23641 GCA_025593235.1 Vachellia pachyceras | reverse complement strand
TTTATTTTTTAATCACCTCAATTTTTCATTTTATCAATTTAATATTCTATTATAAATTTTTAACTTTTAAATAAAATTAAATAAATATGTATTTTTTTTATTAATCATCAATATTCACATAAAGGAGAAAATTACGTAAAAAAACACAATCATACACTAAATATAAATACCTCTTCAAAATTTATATCTACCACGTTTACAAGAGATTAATAACCCGTGCTGGAACTAACTTCGGTTCGTTAAATAAGCATGCATTTATCTTTTCACAATCTGATAATTATTTTTTTGTTATAATCTGATAATTATTTTGTTTGAACTTTGAAGGATGAGGAGGGTACAGCCCAAAAGCATGGCCCAATTCGAAGCATATTATTGGACACTGAGTTTTACGGAATTTAGCAAATACTTTGGATCGATTGAACCGAACCGAATTGGGACCGAGAGTCTAATTATATAACTGATGAACACATGCTTTCCACGTCCTCTTTTCCACACCGGTAAACATAATTTTACCGAGAGGGAGCCCGAGAAAGATTGAAACTTTGAAGATCTCTGAGAAGAAATAGTACTTTCCAGATCTATCCGACGTCGTCGTAAATCCTTAGCCGATAATGAGTTCGTTCAGCGGCGATGAGACGGCACCGTTTTTTGGTTTCCTCGGAGCCGCAGCTGCGCTCGTTTTCTCCTGTAATTTTATCTCCTCATCTATCTTTTTTTTTTTTTTTTTTTTCAATCGCTTCTTGTTTTTGAGGTAGATCTATATGTTTCTTTTTACGTCTACATCGGACTTGCTCTATGGTTTTGCGTGTATGTCATTAGGAAGTAACTGTAATCAATTCAGTCATGCTTTGATCTATTTTGAAACAATCATCGCATAATTCGAGAAACTGCTTCGAATCGTAATCGATTTCTACTGTAAATATGACAATCCATTTGTACGTAAATCAGAATGATTCCAATCAATATGAAGATCTGATTAAGAGTTTTCAGTTTGACGACTGTTGCTTTGCAAGCTCGTAGAAATCCGATTCTTATGTGGGCGTTTAAATTAGCGTTGGTGGACAAGGCAGAGGAGTTTTATCTTGGTTTGTATGAACATGATATCCCGCTTACACAGGCTTATAAATCTTGATTGTAGTAAATTCAGGAGACCGAATATGGCTACATAAATATCTTAACGTAATTTTTGAAGTAGATATGCGTCATCGTTGTTCTTTTTTGGTAGTCAATAAGTGTTCGAGATTTTCCATTCCTTTAAGAGAGATCGGATTCAGACTTACATTGATTGTATTGTAGGTATGGGAGCTGCCTATGGCACAGCGAAGAGTGGGGTGGGTGTGGCTTCGATGGGTGTGATGAGACCTGAGTTGGTAATGAAGTCCATAGTTCCTGTTGTTATGGCTGGAGTTTTGGGTATTTATGGCCTCATTATTGCTGTTATAATTAGTACTGGCATAAATCCTAAGGCCAAATCTTATTACCTCTTTGATGGGTATGCACATCTCTCCTCTGGTCTTGCCTGTGGGCTTGCTGGCCTTTCTGCTGGAATGGCCATTGGCATTGTTGGTGATGCTGGTGTAAGGTATTGTCCTTGTACCTTAGCACATGATATAATAGTCTTCTCTTGAATTGGTTTCTTGAGAATCTTGCTTACTACTGTTTCGTAACTTGCTTTGTTTTTAAGTTTTTTTGGGCTTTAACCCCTTACCCCGTTGTATTAGTTATACTGAATACTGCATACTTACCAATTGACCCCGTGTAAGAAAGACATTGTTAATGTAGATGTACATTATGTTATTTGAGTAGATCAATGAGCACATTTCAGATGTCAAATGTGGTATGATCCCTGATGGGACATAAATTTGTGTTTGCTAGCATGTTCTTGTGATGTGATGAATATGATGCATGTCTCTGTTGCCATTGATTATGCAAAAATATCCCCATTGAGTAATTATTTTTCCTGTACAGAGCTAATGCACAGCAGCCAAAACTTTTTGTTGGAATGATTCTCATCCTGATCTTTGCTGAAGCTCTTGCTCTCTACGGTCTCATCGTTGGCATTATCCTTTCTTCTCGTGCTGGGCAGTCCAGAGCTGAATAGGGAAGGAGCTGTGCTGCACAATTATTCTTTCATTGCCTATATGTTTCTACCTTTTTAATTGGGGAACGGGTAAATTTTATAGATATTCTCAAGTTAGTGCATCACTCGGGCAGCACTTGCAGGATTTAATGATTTATGTGGAAGTAGTTGCTCAATCAGCCAGCGAGTGCTGTTTCGTTTGTTTAAGGTAAGTTTTTCCTTTGCCCAATAAAGCTTCTAAAGCTGACTCCTTTTCCTCGACAGTGTATTATGCCATACGATCTTAGAACTGATGTAGTTTTTCGTATTGTGGGAACTGGTCCTGTAATGCTTTTATTGTCAATTTATCTTCAACGTGTTCATAGGCCTTTTGGCCATATTAGACTTTGAACAAATGTTGAATTCCGGGACGTGTCGTGACAACGTTTTGAACATTATTAGCTTAAATAGGAGGATTATTGTGCCAAGCAAAAAATGTGAACAAATGTGGGAATCAACAGTCATCAAAAGTTGCTGTTTCAAAACCTTTTTTTTAATTTATTCTGAGGTCCTAAATAAGAAATTTATTTACGAAAAGGTCTCATGGATGAAAATATTTATTTTGAGGTTTCAAACGCTGGTGTTAACAACATGAGGTCCTTATATTAATAACAGCGGTGTTGACAACACCATGTGTGATGGTAGTGACAACACCATGTGCTGCTGTTGATAACATGATGTTCTGTCTTGGGACCTTAGAATAAATATCTTCATCTATGAGACTTTTTGTAAATAAGTTGCTTATTTGGGATTTCACACTAAATTTCCCTTTTTTTCTATATGTTGGTGATTTTGAAATAATTGATTTTGTTTCCACTTTATCAAAATCACTTTTGAATGTATAATCAGTAAAAAAATTATTTCTTTGATAATTTTTTTATTTTATAACTAATCTTCAATTATTCAATTCCAACAATGAAATGAATAGGATAATAATTATGACAAAAACTAGTTATTTTTAAGTACATCTATTAAATAGAAGTCATCACATCATAAATAAAATATATATCTAAAATGAATAATACAGTCAAAAATTGTTAGCAGAATTAGTAGCACGATAATCAAACCAAAGGTTTAATTCCGAGTAATGGTAAACACAAGCTGCAAGCAACTGAGCCCGGGCAATAACGCTGGGATTCTCAAAGAAGGCAGGAATGTGGAAGGAGGGCCGAGCAAATGAGACTGCTTAGTGTCAAAGTCCCACATTGAAGAGGCTCGGGAAGGTGATGGGTTATATAAGCAGGCGTGCTACACACCCCCACAAGCTAGCTTTTGGAGGTGAGTAATGGCTCCGTGACAAGTGGTATCAGAGCCAGCCCTGAGCCTTCGGTCTCTGGTGGACCCTCCGGACTACGGCGAGATTGCTGGTGGGCCCCGCGGCAGGGTCGCTCGCGGATTGACTATGGGAGAATGTCAAAGTCCCACATCGGAGAGGCTTGGAAGGGTGCTGGACTATATAAGCGGGTGCGCTGTTTGGGGGAGAGTAATGGTCCCGTGACATTAGGGTGCAATTTGCATTTTCTTGAATCCCCCCCCCCCAAAACATAGCTTCATCGTGGAACAACCACAGAGAGAAAAAATACAATCGATTCCCTGAATCCCAAAAAGTAACTTGGCCGGACCAGAAAGTTGACATGGAAGCTTAATATGCTAAATCCATAATTAATTTACCCATTATTCATAAATTTATCTTACAGTTTGGCAAAAAAAAATATCTTACAGAGTAACTACTATGATAGTCCAACGCATATGATATCAAATGCCACTCATTTGATATATAGAAACTATTATAATCAAAAGAGGAAAAAAATATTTGAAAGATTGAGGCAGTATGAATAGATTAGAGAAGGCATTACAAACCCCTCCATCCTCAGGCTTCTTGGTATAAATTAACTTCTGCATCCATGCAATGCAACTCTCCACTACCATACTTGTATTGATGCTTAACAGCAAACCAGTCCTTCCTTCTTTAAGAAATTCGTTAATCATAAAAGATTGTTTTTACAGGAGATAAATCTTCTCTTCTGAGATTTTTAACTCTTAAAATTTTTTAAAGAAGATCCATGTTAACCTTCTTTTAAAGAGAGACACGCTATCCTTTTTTTAGCATTTGTGGGGATTCTACATTTTCTCACACTAATTATAATGTTAAGATATTATATTTATAGAACCTATTCATTCAACAAGTGATTTTAATCAATTTAATTAACTAATCCATTTTGATCTTTGAGCTCTTATCCTCGAGCATATGCGAAGCATCCACTTTGTCCTCCTCCAAACTTCAGTATTCGGTCGGCGGGTTGTCGGAGGATGCCTGTGCTGATCATCCCTTGGGACTGCTTTCATTTTTTTTTTTTGTAATTTTCTAAAATTTGATGAATGTTGGTTGGATATATGATTGTTTAGTTGGAATCCCTCGTATTATTGTCTATGATCTCATGTAATTATTAAGAAATCTTTTGTTGCTCTATGTTATATTGATCTGTGTTTCATTGTCAACCAAAGTCCCATTGGCGCAGACAAATAGCACAGGACTTGAAGTATTTTTTGTTAAGGGGGAAAAAAAAGACCTCAAAAGGGACTTAAAGTTGAATTTTGGGTTCTATACCAAAAGAAAGGTGGAAAGTTTGGGTACAAATTAAAAACAAGATTACTGATATATTAGACCTTAATTTAACCAAGAGAAGGAAACGCATTTAAAGGCAGGCTCGAATCCATTCGATGAGGATAAGAAAACGACGTCGCGGGAACCTTACGCGGTATGGCGGTTTGCCCCTCTCGCAAGCGCGCGCTCTCTCTCTCTCTCTCTCTCTATATATATATATATTGCTTCCAATGCTACACTGTTCCAGACGTCGGATTTACTTTTCTTCCTACTTTTCTCAGATCAAACTACATATTCCAACCAATTTTTCTTCTCTTTTCTGGTATACTCTTCTTCCTACTTTTTCTTTGTTACCATTGATCTGCCTATTACGGCTACGTCTACAAATCTTTCTTGTGTGTTTTGCTAGTAGTTAACGTTTCTAATCCTATATGCTGCTCTAAAATTGCTTGCATACTTTTCTTTACCTCATTGCTTCTTTTCGCGGGCTTCCTTGTTATTTGAACACTCAATATGATTGTTTTTTTTTTTGCCAAGAACACTCGCTATGATTGTTATTTGTTGATAAGTATGTTTAATAGGGAGCTTGGAGGATTGTTAATTGCTCACGGAAAGAAAGTAACAATATACAGAAAATGGTAAGTTTTGCTTTTGAGATTTCAACCAAAGAAGGTAGTAGTCTAGGTTCTGTTGGCGTCAATGATTTTCTGAAAAATATAAAAATAAGAAATGAAAAAGAAAGTTGTGAACTATAGTTAAACACTTTTCTTTAAATTTAATTCGTTTTCACCTGTTCTTATATTACATGGTGTATGTTAGGTTAACCAACGAATTTTTTGTATGATGTAATAGAGACCATTGAGCATGGATTGTACTCTCAACACTCAAATTAACAACAACTTTTACAAAATGATAATTTAACTTTATCTATGTGTGCACTTAAAGAAAAAGATAATGAGGCTAATCTTTGTTGTGTGTAGAACTGTGTGTTCAAATGGAGAAGATCGTGAGGGTATTCATAGATTATGGAAATATATCTTGAAATGATACATTTTGAAGTAATGTCTCTTTCAATTAAAAGTACAACCACACCACTTTAAAAAGTCCCAACTATAATGATTTTTCTTTAAAGAATTACATCTTTATGGTATCTAGGAATATATAATTTTAGAATTATAACCTACTGTAAAATCCTTCAAATAAATTCGTTAGTTTACAAGGACATAACCCTTTAAATAAACTTGCCATTTTATAGAGACAACGTTTGAAAAATCATATCTCTTTCATTAAAAAATATTTCAACATGTTTTCTGTATCAGCTTCAACTCATACTTCATTTGCACTTCCATTTGTTCTAATGAACTCTTCCGATGATCATATATATGTGCGCAGTCGAATTAATACTTAACTACAATTATGCTTTTAAAGGTACGGTTATTTTTTTTTTGCCTTATGAACTGTTGTGTTTGTGGAAGCAGTTTTCCAACGAATATGGGAATCGTGGGACATCATTCGAGCAGTCATATCGATGTTACTCTGCTGCTTTTATTGACAAGGTCTGCAATGTTCTCTTTGTAGGTTTAACTAGTTTCACATACAGATTTGCTAATCAGTATTATTTATTAAAGCTGGAATCGTTTCTAGTTTTTGTGACTGTTACGTTCATTAACGAAGAGATGAATATTGAGTTTACACGGGGAAATCCTTCTTTTGCACTAGCCAACAACAACCTTGTGAATTAATTCTGTTTAACAATTCATTTGTAGCTAGTTGGACCAATCAATATATCATCATTTACCCTTGAAATGTACCACGAGTTCCTCGTACGTGATGAACATGCATGGAGCTGGTTTTCATGCTTTCATTTACTTGTTAAGGTTGATTGAGTTTATAGTCAAGTTAATGAATGAGGAATATAATTTACTTTCTTCCATCTTAATATAATAACTAATTTAAACAGATTAAAAAGATTAAATAAATTACTTAATTTCAATAAATGTAATCTGATTTTTTTTTGAAATATTTCTGCATAATATTAGATTATATATTAAATTTGTTAACTAAACAAATCAACTATTCTAACAATCTACTCTTTTTTTTTAAATGTTCACTAATCCTGCAGCCCCAAATTGAAAGTGG
The DNA here is from genome assembly GCA_025593235.1 of Vachellia pachyceras. Classification (NCBI taxonomy): domain Eukaryota; kingdom Viridiplantae; phylum Streptophyta; class Magnoliopsida; order Fabales; family Fabaceae; genus Vachellia; species Vachellia pachyceras. Next base: position 16,778 of record JANTPZ010143853.1, on the reverse strand, counting down.
AGATAAAAGTAAGTTTCCTCATACAAGCCAGGTTATTAGTTTTTTTTAAAGCCTCTCCAAGTTAACTGTCTAATACTGATCTTAATTCTTCTTGTTTCAGTTATAATGCCTCCATCAGCCCTTGATCGTCTAGGTCAGTTGTTTCAATTTTACCCTCCTATATCTTTTTTATATATCTTTTCAAGAATATAATGTTTCCTAAAAGATAATAATCATAGACTTACATATTTACGTATCATTTTATTGTTGATGTGATCCATCTTTATTGATATTGTATATTTATAAACTGTGTCTTAATTTTTTTTTTTTGGTGAGAGCTTTGTGTCTTATTAAAAATGTTTTGGAAAGCTGATATTATATAGTACCCTGCAGCATCCCTACATTTTAATTACCCAATGTTGTTTCAACTCCGGAATGATGCTGCTGATCGGGTTTCTCATTGTGGGGTGCTGGAGTTCATTGCAGAGGAAGGCATGATATATATGCCTTACTGGGTACGCATTTAAAATTCATATACCCACAGTATTAGAATGTATTAAAAGTCCCACGTTGATTAGTTGGTCATTGAATTGAAAGCATATAAAGTTAAGGTAGGTCCTATCAAGTTGGTACATTCCTTTTAAGAAGCAGCATTCATTTGGACCGTTCTTATGCAGATGATGCAGAACATGCTTTTACAAGAGGGAGACATTGTAAGAGTGAAAAATGCAGCACTTCCCAAGGGAACATATCTTAAATTACAACCTCACACAGAGGACTTCTTGGATATTTCCAATCCAAAAGCTATGTGAGTTTATGTTTATTAATGCAAATCATCAAATTTGCTTGTTCCAAAATCAATATATGTATTGGGAATGACCCTTCATATTAATATTATGCTCCAAAAGCATATGTATTATGTTTCTGTTATGCCTCTTCATTTGTAACTATCATAGACTTAAATTGTTCTTTACTCTTTAGCACTATATATGCATCTTTCTGTTCAAAAGTTATATGGTTGTGATATTAAACCTCTAGAGCAAGTATTATATTTTTTTATGGAAGGTGCACAAAGAGGCATAGATACTGATATAAACACAGCAGGACAACAAATCTTTTTGGTGCTTGTTCTGACAGTTCAATGATTTTTTTTTTTTGTATTTAGTCTTATGTAACAGAATAGAACTCCGTTTAGATATTTGACCAATTTTTTTTAAATGCAGGTTAGAGACCAGTCTGAGGAATTTTACCTGCTTAACCACTGGAGATAGCTTCATGGTGGCATACAACAACAAAAAATATTACATAGATGTTATAGAAACCAAGCCTGCTAATGCAATAACCATCGTTGACACTGACTGTGAGGTGGACTTGGCTCCTCCCTTGGATTACATGCAATCTGCACTGAAGAAAGGTGCATTAAAGCCCCAAACTTGCAGTAATATAGTGATAGTTCCTTTTATTTTTAAATATGATATTCGGATAACGTCATGCTGGTCTTTGCAGCCAAGGAGGCTCAAGCTGGGAAAGAACCTAAATTCATCCCTTTTTCTGGCAGTGGAAAACGTTTGGATGGAAAACCGTTGAAGTATCAATCTCCTTCAAATGGAAATTCACTGTCTTCGTCAGCACCTGCTTCTCAAAGAAGTAGTCGTCAATCTCAAGGAAAGATTGTTTTTGGATCTGATGTGTACCGTACAACGGAAATAGGAAAGGTAACTCTGCTGCTGCTGCTTTCAAATATTTCTGATAAAAGTTGACAGTATCATGTTTAAAGAGAAATAGACATATAATATGTAAAATCTACTTGACTTGAAGACTTTACATGATTAATATGCTAAACCTCCCAATATCTATGAATATCACACACAATTTGACTTATTTTTTATGAAGATGACACTGTTGATTTCTCAAAGATGAAGAAGACGTAAATTCCTCTCAATTTAAAATCCTACTCTTATTCTTTGTCTCTCCCACACTTGGCAGGGGAAGGAATCAAATCGACGACCTCCTCACCAAGAAGAGCCAAAATTTCGGGCTTTTATGGGGAAGAAGCACTCTCTAAGGGGTTGATCAAATATATTAAACAAGTGCATCAAGATTTTACTGTACTTTACTAAACTTACTGCATATAATGAAATGATACAGTATTGTGCAAATCAGAAGCCTAGGACGAGTGTACCTACCTCACAGTAATAAGAGAATACACCCGCTTGATTATTCGGGTATTTAAGGCCACTAGCTCATTTGGCAACAGAAGGAAAGCATAAGAGACTATTATGAGTCCTACATTGGAAAACTTCACAAGTGTAATGTGGTTTATAAATCAAGGGACTCCCATTCCCAATCAATGTGCTAGTCTTTTGAGACTAGACTATCGCTTTGGACTTGTGTTCATAACAGAGACATGATAACATGCTAGGTATAATGCTTTAGCTCCTGATTGTTATTTATAGGCTGAGTTTCAAACTTCATATTAATAAGTAATCAGAGGGCACATAGTTGAAGCTAACGCAGCACCACATAGTTATTTACATTGTGACAATTAACCATAATTTTACTAATTCAATAATTTTAGCTCGGCTATATCGAAAATCCACCTAGTGGTTTTGATTGCACATCTTGCTCGAATTCTAAAATTTCCTTGGTGATGCCTGAGAACTCTGACACTTGGAAATGCCGATGCCCTGAATCCAAAGAATAAAGAATGTAGAAGTTGTTGATGCCAAAACTGTGTTTATGAAAGAATCGCTTTGAGGGCATCTTTCACGTAACGATATTTGAAAGGGAAACCCAACTCCTTAGCTTTTGCAGGCAGCACCTTTTGCCCTTCTAAAACCTGCACACAACTTAAGGGATTTAATGCAAAGTGTACAACAATCTAGTGTATAAAAGACAGAAACCAAACCAATAATATATTATCCATAGACAAACCGGATCTATTTTTTTCAGAGAAACTTGCATCTACCCTGCTACATGTTTGTTCATAATTAGTATTACCTCCAGTTTTAAATATAGAAGCTAGAACAGGTATACTTTAGTCTTAAATATAAAATTTCAATATACTTTATCTCACAAATTTATAATTTTTGCATAAAGCATCCCTATTGACTGTGTACGGTAAATGGGTTTTCTTCAAAAGATAGTTACAATACATCTAGAAAAATTAATATACATTTGTTACAAATAACTAAATTAAATTTTTAATAACTGTAAATTAGTCATTTAACTCTTATGTTTAGAATCAGAGAGGATGATCTACTCATTTTTTACATACTTGTCTACTTAAGAATTCTTTGTGACTACAAGGACAGAGCAAATAAAAGCCAGAGATGATATGGAATTTTACCACAGTAGCACCTTCACCAAGGACGGCCTTGAGCGCAAAATCGGGTACAGGAAGCCATGATGGGCGACCAACGACATTTCCCAGTTGTTCACACAATTCTGCCAATCTGACTGGGTTGGGTGCAGTTCCATTGATAACTCCTAACATATAGCATAAGCCAACAAATCCAATAAGAAACGACTCTTGGCCAAGGTTCATAACAGTTAATGAACAGGGCCAAGATTCCACATTAATGACAACAGTGTTCAAGCATTAACAAGAAACGTGTGTTCAGCTGAATAATGCGATCAGATTGGTGACTAATGGCTCTGATGGAAATTATTTCCAAGGTATACATGTACGAAAATTTGATAAAGTTCATCTTGGGTATACAGGAGTGTTCACCTTTATAAGATGGATTTGATAATGCTTCATAGACTAAATTGACAATGTCATCCAAATGAATCCAAGAGAACCTATGCAAACAAGTGAACAGTCAAAGTTACATCTTCCTAGAAATAATAACAAAACCAAGAACCGATGCATCATGATTTTGCATTATTACTATAGCAGATTGGTAGATCAAGTAAAACAGCATAGGTGCCTTTCGGCTAGGGGAATAAAGCAGGAATTGGTTCCAAACTTCTTCATGTCATGACAACAGACAAATAATACCACAAAACAACCTCTTATGATTACGGGGTAAAGAGAGAAATACCACTGTTTTCCGGAGCCCAGAGGTCCGCCAGCAAACATCATAAAAAGAGGCACCATTTTAGCTGTAGATGTTCAAAGATGTATCAGTTTCACCTATACAGTGTCATGAATTCAAGAATCATCTACATTTTTGTGAAGTCCCAAAATTTCCAAAATATAGTTCGGATGTCAGAGTCAGAAGGTTGACTTGATATAAGATATCTAGTTTATGATCTATTTCAGAAGCACAAAACACCTTTAACCTTAGCTAGACAAATAGAGAATTATTTCTCGCAGTGCGAGAAGCACATTAGTTGATATGTTACCTAGTGCTCCACCATCTTTGCCAAGAACAACACCAATGCGAATTAGAGCTAATCTTACATCTCCATTTACTTTATGAGCTGTTGACTCCCATTCCCTACAAACCTGAAAGAATTTGCGCAGTTTCTGTCAGAGCAATGTGGTTGCTCAAGTGCAAACTTCAACACACTGCATCTATTCTATTTTATTATTGTAACATCAAATTCCACAGTTTTTCAAGCCATAAGGGAGCCAACACAAGTCTCTGCAATATAACTTGAATCAAAATTTCAGTATTATGGTTGAAAGTTAGTGCAGAATTTCTATTAATATGAGTGATCATCTCTTTCCTAAATCTGGAGGATCAAAGGAGTGTTTATTTTTTTGTTTTGGTGATAAAAGGAGTGTTTATTTTTGCATCATGTGGAAGTTCAATGATAGCAATCCTAGATCTCAAACTTTTAAGGCTTTGTTCAATTTCTATATTATTGAAGAAGACACTTTTAAGGCTAACAATTTCATATAATCTCTGCACTCGCAACTCATGACTGGACGTTCAGTAATCATCAGTAACCTCTTCCATCAGTAAATATTAATCCCGACAGTTATCTTCTTTTTCTTGGTCAGCATCTCCATGGGAAAACAAACATAAAGCCAATTACATAGAACATCAAGTGCTGACCATAATGCATAGAACTCAATCTATCAACGGATTCCAGAGCCATCTTTCTTGCGAAAAATATAACACAAGAAAGATCAATATCCATCTGACTAAGTGAGGAGTGCTCTTGAGACTTTGAGTGGATTAGTCACATTATTGTTATGGTCACGGGGGATTTTGAAAGCTTACATTCTCTCATTTAATAACAACTACACAAATTTTATTTACCTCAGCCAAGTAATCCTTTCCCGAAGGACTTTTTTCATCAAACACTTTGGTCTCACTGGTGCCTGCCACACCATAAGAAGAATAAAATATTAAAAAAGAGATGCAGAATATGTCATACCTGCAACCTCAACTTAAAGATTCAGGTGAGTATAGAACATGCTCAACATTTGCTGACCAAAAAAGGTAATAACCACTAATATTAAATGTCAACAAGCAAGAAAAGTGTTTGCTAACAGAGAACTAACTTTGGATACAAGCATACCGTAATAACCAACAGCTGTTGCACTAACTAAAACCTTTGGCCGAACATCATCTGGTGCACTGTTTATGCATTCTACAACCTGAGCTTCGGTAAGAAAGTGTCAGAAAAAGAATAACAATTTAAAACTCTATACACCTATTGATTCTTTTGATACGAACATTTTAGAAAGTAAAACATTTGTTTTCATTATTTTCATTAGAGAATTGAATGCTAACCTTTGAAGTAACTCTAATTCTGCTCTCCTTGATCTCCTTTTTAATCTACAGCATTGGCATAAATATACCAGCTTGATGTTATGCGTGTGCTCATATTAAAGTAAAGATGTCTATAATCCCTTAGTGACCACCTGGTGTGAGAGCAGGTCGAATAAGAATATGGTTATACCTCAGAAGACCATCTCGTACTTATGGGCATGCCAGCCAAATTCACAACCCCAGTCGAGCCATGAATGCGCTCTTTCCATTCTGACTCGTCTGCTATCTTGATTCCTGGAAAGTCTTTTGCTGTAAAACCAAAGGGCAGCATGAACAGGTAAATAGTTAAAACAGAGTGCGTTATATGTATTAAGATGTATCTAGTAACACAGAGACAAGTTACTTATTCTACCATTACTAGAAAAATAAAAGAAATCCTCTAGGGGAGGAGCTCAAAAAGATCTATAAATGTCTAGTGACAATATGCATTATATTACTTAGAAATGAAGATACATTATTATGCTGTTCTTAAGTGAAATGGAAGCATCATCTTCACCTCTTGTCTTCAACTAGAAGAGTTTGATGAGTATATATTTTTGCAGAGTGCATGTGTACATGTGTGAATGCAAATTATTACATTTAATCATTACCTTCTTACCCGGAAAAATTTGTTCTGCCTTGGATTTAGAGCGTGTCAAGACATGAACTCTATGATTGTCTGAAAAAAAAAAAAATCATAGTTTGGGGAAGAGAAGTTATTCAAATATTTACCAGCAAAAGCCCAGACTTTAAAAAGGATGCATAGGTGGGCAAGGAATAACAAAATCCAGGTAAGCTATTTGTTTTTGCTAGGCAGTAAATCTATGACAGGTGTATGAACATATAGAGGCAGGCAAGACAGTTACATAATCCAAACGAAATATTAATAGAATAGTATAACCACAATGCTTCATGGTGAAGGATTTTGAAGTAGGGGCAATTAAAAGTTGACGTCAAATGTATGTGAGAGCATAATTAACTAACGTAACAGCAGAACTTGAATATTAATGAGAAATGATATATGCTTTGCAACATTATAACCTGCATGCAGCCTTTGCACCAATCTTTTACCGATGAAGCCTGTTGCTCCAGTTACTGATATGATCATTTGGTTTTCCTGAAATCACTCAGCTTTCAATGATTTGAAAGAAGCAAAAGTATATCAAGGTTATCCCAAACCTAATATTATGGACCTCAAAAACCATTCAGTATAACAATGGGAACCTTTCCCAACAAGCCCATTACTGATGTTTATAAACCACGAGATAAATATATGAATGAAAATGAGCAGATCATCCCTCTTCAAATTTCGGAATCAGGAAATCTTATACATTGGTGCGTGTTTATCAAGCTCAGGGCAGTACTAATGCCCCACTAGAAAAAAAAACTAATCGACTTCACTATTGGGTTTGGTATACCATCCCAAGACATTAGACCATTTGTGTGTCGTAATGATGGTCCCTTCAAAGTCAAACGATAATGAGCAACATCTTCACATTAGATGCTTCAAAACTGGATAAAACGCCAAGTAAAGAAAAGAAATAAGCTTTAAACCTTCTGGGTCTCATCAGAGCAGCAATACACCTTGAATCTCCTACTTTCGGCAGTCTAATAAGAGGAAAAAGAAACATATGGAAAGCAATAAATGCGTGATAAGTAAGCAGAGAAATGAGGGGAAATGAAGAATTGAGTATAACAGGAACGCATACTGAGAAGCGTGGAGCCAAACGGAGAGTGGAAGAGACGTTGTGAGACCACGTCAGAACTGTGGCTCCAGAAATTCCCATTGTAAGCCTTTGCTTGCAGCTAATTCAGTGTGTTGTGGCAGCACGGAAGAGTTCGATTCCTTAGTTTGAAGGGAGGAGACCGTCCAGTTGTAGTGACAATGAGCTTAAAAAAGTTTTTCATCTGTCGTGTTTGATTTCAAGCCACACCAAAATCTCAGCCATTATCATATCCATCACTCGTTTCTTTCTTTCTCGCTTAGAATTTGACGACGACATTATTTCACACGCGAACGTGTGCATTTTTCAAAAAGGGGAATAGAGAGGTTTTAAACCGGCAATCCCATTACCTCCACATTTCAATTATCATAAACCACCTCTTCAGCATATGGCCACTCGACAGTTTTTTACTATCCTTTTGTCAACCATGTCACAAACTAATATTCATAACGACTCTTTTTTTTTTATAAATTTAATAGCATGTATTGACGTCCTGACCGGAAAAAAAATATTGTATGGATTAATGCATTAATGCATATAACCTTATATGTATATTAATTTTCTCTTAATAAATATCCTCCTTCATGATTTATCAAACCATCAATACTTAAAATAAATTTGAGCTCTAAGTGAGTCCTACTACTATTTGTAATTCATTAATTCAAGACCACTTTTGATATGTTGTATCTTTTTCTAGTTATGTCGTGCACTCTTGACATGCTAAACTGATGATTTTGAAATTGCATAATGCCACTCTTAAATATTAGTAAAGGTATTAGCAAACATGAAAAAAAAATGTATAATAAGAATGCGTGAATAAATAGAACCGTTCATTTTTTTTTTGGTAAAAACAAATCATCAGCAGACCTACAGAATGGATGAATCAAGTAGGTAATCGATCCAAGGCTTGGCCCAAAAAGTAGCCCATTACCTTTGACTGGCTGTGGTGAAGCCCAGGAGTTTTCATATCCATAACTTAGCCCGGCCTATTTAAGCCCATAAAGGATCTTCTTCGCCTCCTCTCTGTTGAAGCGTGAACAAAGTGCCTGCTCCGACAGAACAGTTGACGATACATTTTGAAAAATGATTTTTGCTCAGAATATATTTTGACAGAAAATATTTATATTTAAATAAATATTGGATTCATAACGTATTTTGTCACGAAAGAGCTTTTTGCTCGTAATGTATTTTTAAAGTAACAGACTTTTGAGTCAGAAAGAGCTTTTGGAGCATTCCTTTAAGACATCCAAAGGAAGGTTGAGATTTTATTGTTTCTCTATGAATATATTGTTTTGATAATTGTAATAAGGAAAGGTTTTGGATTCATGGGCTGTGATCAATATAGCAATCGGTTTGCCGCAATTTATCATCACATTATTTTGCATCAACTTGGAGTTGGGTGACTTCATTGGAAGCTATTAGTTGACAGTGTATGCTGCCTCTGGTTCAGTTCATTTGCTGTGGATATTCATGTAATAACCCGCAAGAGCACGATAATTCTGGTCACATATATTTATATATAGACTAAGAGTGTATTTACTTTCTTATTGGACATTGAGCAATGTTTCCTCGGTGCTCAGTGCCCTGTTTAATTCTGTCCTTAAAAAAAAAAGCTGAGCAAGTCAATCAGAACAGATAAAATGTTATTAGTACAAGCACTATTTCGCTTGGTGAGCATATATTACTGAATGCTTTATAAGATTTGTTCATTCCCTTGAAACCGCTAGAATTCTTGAAGATTTCTTTATGCACATTATAAAAATTGTGATTTCAACTGATTCACGTCATTCTTGAGTTGCAGAGTTATCTGCTTATTGTTTTCTAAATTGACTGTTGTAAGGATTTCTGTTCTGGTATGTATATTTGGCGAACGATTGAACGTAGCTTGTCATATCTCCTTGTGTAGTTTTAATCTAGTCCTCCTGAAAATTACAAACTCCTGTATTACATATGCCAGCAATTCTAACACAAAATTCATCTGCAAGCATCGGATCCAGATTTACTGCTTCAAGGCAACTAATGAAAGCAGAAAGGACCAAATGCGGATAATTCTGTGCTTGCCTACCTTATTTTATGCCAAAGACAGCAAGCAATCATACAAAAATATTAGCTTTTGGGTCTTCGCTGTGCTGAAAGTCAGATTCTTCTGGGTATTGTAGCTCCTCTGACAATCTAAGAAACAGGTCTGCAATTATGGGAAGCCCTACTACCATAAGCAAGAAGGCAAAGAGCATTATCAAAGCCCCAAGCCGCGAGACCCATTGGCTATGTAAAGCTGGTCTTCCTGTTGCAGTGGTGGCTTCATATCCATAGCGAATTGTCCATAGCAGCAAGGCCATGGCTACCAGAGAGCTGACAATTGGCATCAATATTGCCTTGGTACTGGGGTTGATGTTCGGGAAGATCTTCCTAATCTTGGCTCTGGTTAATTGGTACTGGGAACCCATCATGTTGGTGTAAGAAGCTTGTCGACAGCTTTTGAGATTATCATACAGTCTGTGTCTGAATTCTCTGCTTGGAGCATGTTTTTCTTTTTATTCTAATGAGAAGACATTTTGAAAGTGGTGGGTGTGTGCTGATCCTTTAAAAAGTCATGGTATTTATGGTGATGGTCATGAGAAATATATGGCTGGGTGGGGTCTTAATTAATGATATGAGAAACAAGCTGAAAGAGAATCATTTGTTAGGGTTTGTATCCACGTAAACAAATAAAAGATAAAATACCTCTCGAGTAAGGGAGGGTTGAAAGAACAAGGAGAAGCAAGTTTTATGTGTTAGTTTAGTTGTTAGATTCTATAGTTTGACAGATAATTGTCGGATTTATTGAGAGGTTATAGAATTTCAATATGGAATCACAACATAGCAGGTCATTGGTAAAGACGATGGAAGTGAGCACAATGGAAGTTAACAAGAAGAGATGTGAGGACGGATAGTCCAAGATGTTGAATATGGAAAAGACATTATTTCTGCTTTGGATGCAACGTTGTTCTTATGTTAAACGTGGCTGGGATGCACAACCTAACTATGATCATAGTTCTCTTCATGCATAGCATCTGCCATGGCGTTGCAATTCAGATGAATGTTTAGTATTTGACAATAGGTAAAGCCACAAAAAAACTTCTAATAGATCGCATAACTACTTTTTTTCTTTCCACAATTTGTGTAAAAAAAATTTGTCATTTCATCAGAAACCTTAGACCCACCTTTTTTTAATGGCAAGTTATTCATGATTGATATTTCCACTGTGGGTCCAACATTGACATTGGTCATTTGGATAAACTTTTCTTCCATGTTGCACACAAGACGAAATAAAACTCCTCTCATACACATGCCTCAGCTTGCGTAAAAGCACCTCTCCACCACTTTCCCAAACGGTCTTCTCTTTTTTTGGTATACTCTTACAGTGCTATTTATTATAGAATTTTCTTAGAAAAATACTCAGTAAAAAGACTTTTTAGAAAGAAAAGAAAGAAGTTTTCTCAAAAAAGGAAAGAAAGAAAAACTTGATGGTACGGTCTAGGGCATTTACAAAGGAGGGGAATTAGTACGCCAACAAACCCTGGAAATTTGAAGGTTATTAGATAATACATTACATCACCCGTCAAGTGGCACAACAAAACCAGAGGTCGCCATGCCTCAGTGAAGAAACTTGACCAGGAATAAGAACCCAGCACAACTCTATCTCAAACTCTAAATTTAGGTCATAGTTTCACTCCCATTAACAAAAGAATGCGCAACTCCAAGATCACTAAATATCAATGCCTACACTCTACAGAAGTGATGCAGTGATATTTTTCCAAGGATAAGATCTTCTCCTTGTCTGATAGGGTGTGGAGAAGCTAAGCCCAAACATCTCCTTAAAAGCCTTCCCCTTTTCTGAGAGCCTCACCAGCTTTGCAATCACAGAAGCACTTTCTATGATGTGGTTCAGATCTGTGTTGCTCCATAAACGCTTCGCCAGCTGCATCCTCCTCCGCTTTGAATCCAATCCAATACCCCACTTCTTGAACAGACTTCTCCTCTCTTCATCAGACAGCCTTCGCTGCATAAGCTTCACCAGCATCTCTCTCTCCCGGCTAAGAGACTCCTCACTGTAACAGAAAGAAAGAAATAATCATTACTCCATAGAGCAGTGTTCAATTTCTAACCAGATCGTAATATGTAGTTGCAGATACTCAAGAAAATCTATATATGATTTGGTCAAGGCACCCTCTTGCCTCCACTTCTAGTTACCAAACCAAACTTCTCAAGACCTCACGTTTGCATTGAATCATCAACCAATGAAAAAAAAAAAAAAATAACAATACGATGATGAGCTTCTCAACATAATGTTTTAAATGGACTAAACTGTGCTCGAGATATTTGTTATCGGGTTCTTCAATAAAAACACAACACATGGAGTAAAACACTTAGTCGTGGTGTGTTGAGTTCTAAACAAAATTCACTTTTCATGTTTTTATCCGAAAAATCTAAAAGCTAAGACATATAAACTATACCTAAGTTTTTTCTTTAATTTTGGACCATATTCCACATTAAACAAAAAAATATTAGAACAAAGTTTCTGTTGACCAGATAAGCGACTTCAATTTCTGTCCAATGAACAGTCAACACATTATAAAAGCAACAAAAACCAACTGTATGAATGCCCAAGTAAATGCAAAAATAGAGAGGGAACCTGGAAGAAAGTGTGGCTATCTGCTCATTCTTCACGTTCCTATTTTCACGAGAAAATGTTTCTCTGAGGAAAGACAGTCTTCGAAGCTCTACCTCAATGTAAATGGAATCCGTTGGATCACCCGTGAACAGAAGAAAGAAGTATGTCCTATGAATCAGAGATACACTACAAGCTTGCCACAATTCAAATATCTCCTCTTGCTGTCTCTTGAATTGTAGAGGCCAGTCTAAAGGAGTTCCAGGTGCCTCTAACATTGGGTCTATGCCTACATCTTTCACATTCTTCTGAACCAACAATTAAGAAAGCAGAACTTAGTCAAGAGCATAACTGTGAAGAAGAGCAGAATGCAACGTTATGATATAGTGCAAAAGATAAGCCAAAATTGCATTATTAATCAATCAAAAGATCAGGAAGTAGTATAATAACAGTCAGTTACTTTTAGGGAAAAAATAACGGGTCCTCTCCTACAAATTTAAGACCAAAAAAGGCAATTAAAATAAATTATCCTTATTCTTACATGACCATCAACAAGCTGCTTCCCATACTCAAGTTTGACCATTTCCTTCATCCCAGCAACAAAAGTTTGGACGCTAGTAATATCCTCATCAGCAGACGTTCTCATGCTGTTCACCCTTAACTCGTCTCTGGAAGGTGTTCCAATAGAAGATTGAGAATCATTCCTTGACAACCTTGTTCCATCACCATAAATTAATGGAGGTAACTTTCTCCGTAAATCTTGTGGTCTTCCAAGGAAGCCTTTTGCAAATCCATTAGCTGGTGTGCTCTCTGTTTCCCCTGACCTCTCAGGAGATCCAGTCATGAGATGGTCTGTACAACTCCAGCTCCTTGTTAACTTAACATTCCTAGAATTTGATGAACCGATGGTCATTAGTACATCATTTGATCTCTGCTCCAGTGCACCATCTGCTGAACTGTCTTGGATTTGGTTAGTTTCCCTTTCTTCGTGAAGAGGACTCATCATTTCCTGGCCAACAATACCTTCTCCAGACATTGGTGGGGCCAAGATCCCATTATCAGTTCTTGACGAATCAACAAATTCTGAGTTATCTCTGTTGGAATCATCCATCTCAATACATTTAACTTCTTTGCAATATTCATCAAGGTACTCTGTAGAAGCAAAATCGAGTAAATGTAGAGTGACAGGAACTGATGCAGTTCAAATCTTGAATACCATCTTTTTTATCGGACTTTCTTCTACTGACAGATTTTTTTTTAAAAAAAACTTACCATCAGAGTGGTGATTGGACCCTTCAGGATTACTTCCATTGTATCCATCATTAAAGTGAGGGTTACTGAACTCGCTAAAGTGTAAATCATGACGAGGACCATAAATGCTTGATGACTCTGACACAGAGCAATCATCCTCCCAGGTATCATCCACTTTCTGCGAAATAGGATGATTGTTAATGCTAGCCTTGAATTTGAAGGAAGAAGAGTAAGAAATAGCATAATTAACTATGTGCAATAATTTTTTGGTAACTAGGATAAAAAAAATTACCTTCGTAGATTTATGGCCATTTCCAACCATCTGTAGCAAATCCTCAACACGAGACTGTGCAAGATCACGCTGCTTAGTTAGCTCTCTAATCTCCTTTTCCATCTGAAAAATTGGAATCCATGTTACCAATTTCTAAGAAGAAAGGAAAAGGCACCAAGCTAGTGCTTGCAAATGTGTCATTGGTATGCAGCAACCTAGCTGCGTATTTGACCGAAAATAGAAAATTGAGCATGTACAAGTATGGCCAAAGAAAATTTAACAAGCATCTCCAATCACATAAATCCTTTTCCGCCCTCGCACACCACAACAGTACAACACTGTCAAGTAACTATAAAACAAATAATGTTTTCATAGATCTATCACAACATGGTGCGACCCTTTTAGGTATTATGTAGCAACAGAATAGCACATGTTCAACAGAAAATTAAAACCTTTTCAATCTGGAGGTCTTTCTTTCTCAGAAGCGCTGCATAATCACAGTTGGAGACAGCATGCACAGGAGTTTTCAGCTCGCTCTCCAATCTTGCCACCTCCTTTTGTAAATGCTTAAGCAAGGCCTTATCAGACATTACTACATTAACCTGTGCTTTAGTGGTCACTTCCTTTGCACAACAAGCAAAAAGAAGTGTGTTTCTAGTTTGCTCGACATGGTTTCGAGCAGTGCTCAAAGTGCAAATTATGGCTGTTCTTGCATTGCCACCCAAGCAAGGTTGTAATATACGAGTCAACTTGGAATCTCTGTAGTTGATGTGGCCCTGTCGCTCCTTACTGCATCCGATCAAATTGTCAATGGAAACTGATTTTTTTTTTTTTTTTGAAAACAAGGAAAAATAAGGAAACTGCTAGATTTTACTCATTAAAAGCTTTACGGTAGGAGTATCTTCATCTGATGAAGTTTCCTAATGGCAACTCACAAATAGACACTAGAATTAAAAGAATTGTATTCAGCTCAAATTTCCACCTGAGTGACACTCACACCAACTAGTCTTCATCTTAGCATATGTCCAAAAAGGCTCCAATTGCTAGTGGATTTTAACAAAAACTATCCAACTGATATATGTTATACAATTGTATGAAACCTATCGCATGAAAAGATAGAATAGAAAAATACAGCTAATCAGTCTCACATACCCAGCAAAGTCACAAATGATAGATAATTAAGAGGTTAAACAGTAAAAATTTTGAGAGGCAGACAGACATCAAAGTTCTGAAAATTTAAGTTTTCCAACATATCATGGCTAAATGCTAACTTCAATTAAGAAAAATTAATCAAAGGATGACATTGTTAACGAAGGAATAAGTATAACACCTAAGCTTCCTAATGACAGTTCCAAGAGTAAGTAAACTCCGGTTTATATGACATCCTTCTTTCAATCTCGCTCCAGCTGATAATGCCTGAGATGCACGCTCACTCCCTGCCAAATCAACAAAATTCTGCATAGAAACAAGTTTAGTGGATATATAATCAGAGTAACATTTTGTTTAGGGGGACGTTATAAATATACACATACCACACTGGCCGCTAAGGTGGTTGAGTTGCCTTTGCCCAAGAATTCCCGGGCAGAACTTTCAACAGTCTGCAAGATTGCAAACCATGACTAAAGTTCTACAACTAAAAACATTAAAGCATAATGTTTTAAGCAAGGAAGGAGAAGGCATATACCAATCTGATAATTTGGTGAGATCTAGAACTCTTTTCATTCAGGTATGTCTCTCCAACCTGTCTTTGGGCTGCAAGAATATAGCAGGCAATGTAATTATGCAAATCATCTTATAACAAAGAGATTATGAAAACTCCTCTACCTTCACAAAATGACAGGAGCTCTTTCAAATGTGCCCAGTCCCTTAGAGTCTCTTCCGTGAGTTTCTCTACAATGGTTCCTCTCTGATTAAAAAGAGAGATCATGAGCAAAATATTCATTTATATGAGTTCATTGAATAAATTTAACTCAATCTTTGAAGGCATTTACCTCAAGATCATCTCGAAGCCTTAGTGCCGTGTTGTCAGTGCTAAGAAGATCTCTGATAACTTCATTGTAGATTTCAATTGCTGAGAACTTCAATACAAATGCTCTTTCTTCATGCTAAAACAGTAAAGAGAAGGATCAATCAACTTGAAAGCTAAAAGTTCTGGCATAAAAGGGTACTGAACAGTATGGGAAAAAGATCAATGAATTAGAAGTTTTACTCTATTTATATAGTCGAAGATATCTGCTACAGAATACTCAGTTATTCCATTCATAGTGTATGTCTTTCCACTGCTTGTTTGTCCATAAGCAAATATGCTTGCTGAAAGAATATAAAGATGCGTACAGTCAAAGCATTTCAGGGGTTAAGCGGAAAGAAAATTGAAACTAGCCAGTAAAAGCCTTATACTTACAGTTAATGCCGCTAAAAACTGAAAGAGCAACTTCTTTAGCTCCTTCCTCATATACCTGCTTTGTGGAGCAGTCACCTTGAAACACTCTGTCTAACTCCAAATCAAAAACCAAAATTTAAAAAAAACTCTTCATATGATAAATGGACCTCGATACAAATGTCTTAAGAAATAATTTCATACGCTATCCCGCAATAAAACTAAATGTTATATAATGTTACGAATAATAAATAGGTAAGAATTAAAAATGAAGAGAACAAACAACAAAGATAGAAGATATTGGCACTTAAGCAACTGATGTACACAGATTCAAATAAGCAAGTCTTATGAATGATGCACCAAGAAACCATTTTCAAAAACTGAACCGTACGGATTATAAGGTAAAGAATGCGTCTCCTCACCAAAGTATGTCAAAAATGGTCTTGAAAGCAATCATCAATTAACCGAACCATTTTTTTCTCTGGGTAAGACAAAGCAATTCTTTACTGCTTTTTTTTTTTGTACACATACATCTTTATATGAGTGCACAACTGCACATGCATGAGTGTGTGTCACAAATTTGCCCATTCCGAATTAAACACTTGTTTGACAGATCCCAATTCTTGACAATGCTGAGGGGGGAAATCATATAATTTAGATTTAATGACAGTACAAAATTGCCAAAATTAAGGCAAGTTCAAGGGCAGACATTTACATACCAAATGTGTAGGCACTTGGAAATGTGGAACCCTCCCGCAGCGTATTCCGGTACAATATGGTAGTATCATTGATGCATTCCCAATCTGCTACTTCA
>JANTPZ010143852.1:0-32532 GCA_025593235.1 Vachellia pachyceras | reverse complement strand
GATAGTATCTATCTAGATTTTAGGATAATATCTATCTAGATTTTAGGATAGATACTATTTTGAAATTTGAATTTTATCTTCCTAGATTTTAGATTGCATTTTATCCTTTAGAATTTCAGAATGTAACCTTTATAAATACATTGTAAAGCACATTCTGAAGCAGACAATTTAGATTGGAGATTATTATAAACTTTGCATTGTGCAAGTTGCTTCTTGAGGGAGGATTCTCTCTAGGGTTCTTTATTGAACTAACAACTTATCAAGGTTTGATCAACCTTGTGGCGTCTTCCAACACTTCGGCTCCTTGTTCTTCCGTGCTCAAGGGTTCAAGTGGATCGTCAACCTTTGTTTAGCATTCTTGGGGTGCGTATATTCGGATTGGCTGTGGGTTCTTAGGATCTTTCCCTATTGGGTTCGTATCATCTTGGTATCAGAGCTTCGTTCCTAAACTCAGGTTTTATCTTCCTGTTCATTTTGTTTGAATTTCGTTCATTGTTTAATCTTTTCTTGCGTCTGTTCTTCCAGTTCATCATCAAATTGTCTCCATCCATTCGTCCACATTTCTTTCGTGTTTTTCAACATTCAGTAGGTCGTTTTCATAGTTCAAAGTCTCATCTTTCTGGTTCTTTTGGAATCATTTCAATCCGTGATTTCTAGGTCAAGTTTTACCTGTTTCAAATTCAACTCTTTTCCTGGAATTTCCCGGTCAGTTTGTGTTCTTGCAATTCTTGTGAAAAAAAAGAAAAAGATACAAAAAGAATATCAAAAAAAGAAAAAAATCAGTGGAAAAAAGGAAAAAAAGTGAAAAAAAAGATTCAGAAAAAAGAAAAGAAGGTGAAAAGAAAGTTTCAGTTATTACTATCTACTTGTTCAGTGCAAGTATTCATCTTCGTACCAAGAAATTGCTTTATCTTCAATCCTTGTGTCATTCTTGAATAATATCGGTGCCATTCTTGATTGTCTTGAACAATTTTTGTAAGTCATTCTTGATTTCTTGAACTCTTTGATATCTCAAATCCCTAAGGGCTGTATTGATACCGCAAACTGTGATAGCCTTGATTGCATTGCTTAGTGCTTTAAAGAGCCTCAAGAGGGATTTAAAGAGTGGAAAAAGGCAGGAGTGCAATACATCAATTTAAAAGCCAAGATTGACTTACCCGTATAGATGTAATTAGAAAGGCAAGATCAAAGGATTACAAACCTACAAAGAGATAGGCCAAATTCTAGAAGGCATAATAGGCAAAGGGAAGTCTCTATAGATGAATTTGAATTTGAAAGCGATGAAGTTGACGGTAGTGAGGAAGAATTTGAATCTGATTATGATATTGGAAGTAATAGGCATAGAGGAAGAAGGCAAGGGAGGAAACATAGGACAAATGTTCCAAGGTGCAAAGATAGAGTAGATGGATACCTTGGTAGCATCAAAATGAAAATTCCACCTTTCCAAGGCAAGAGTGATCCTGAAGCATATTTGGAGTGGGAAAAGAAAATAGATATGATCTTTGAGTGCCATAATTATTCTGAGGCTAAGAAGGTGAAGTTGACAGCAATGGAATTCACTAATTATGCAATTGTTTGGTGGGATAAATTGGGTATCAATAGGAGAAATAATGGTGAAAGACCTGTAGCAACATGGAGGGAGATGAAAACCCTTATAAGGAGGAGATTTATTCCTAACCATTACTATAGGGAGCTTTATCAAAAGTTGCAGACCCTTGCATAAGGCTCGAAGAGTGTGGATGAATTTTATAAAAAGATGGAGTTAGCTTTGATAAGAGCTAATGTTCAAGAAGATAGAGAGGCTACAATGGCTCATTTTCTGAATGGGCTAAACAAAGAGATTGCTAATATAGTGGAGCTGCATCATTATGTGGAGTTAGAAGACATGGTGCACATGGCAATCAAGGTTGAAAAGCAACTCAAGCGAAAGGGATATTCAAAATTCCATTTTGGGTCAAGCTCTTCACAAAAGCAGAATTGGAGGGAAGGAGAAAGATTTACCCCAAAGGAATCCTTTAAAGGCAAAGAAGAAGCTTCATCAAAGAGTAAAGGTAAATATGATTCCGAAACTTCTAGAAATAGAGATATAAAATGTTTCAAGTGTTTGGGTACAGGTCATATAGCTTCTCAATGCCCCAATAAGAGAGTCATGATTCTCAAAAATCAAGAAGTTGTGACTGAAAGTGAAAGTGATGATGATTATATGCCTTCACTTGAAGATGCTAGTGATGATGGGGTTGAATATGCTGTGGAAGGAGAATGCCTTGTCGTTAGAAGAGTTTTGAATTGTCAGATTAAAGATGAGGTGGATGAGCAAAGGGAAAATATTTTCCATACTCACTACCTTATTAATAACAAGGTATGTAGTGTGATCATTGATGGAGGGAGTGTTACAAATGTTGCAAGCACTACACTAGTTGAGAAATTGAATTTGCCAACCATTAGACACCCTAGGCCATACAAGCTGCAATGGTTGAATGAATGTGGGGAAATTAAAGTTAATAAGCAAGTTCTAGTTTCTTTCTCAATTGGCAAATATTGAGATGAGATATTATGTGATGTTGTTCCTATGCATGCTGCTCATATACTTTTAGGAAGACCTTGGGAGTTCGATAGGAAAGTAAAGAAGGATGGGTTTACAAATAGATATTTTTTTGTGATGAATGACAGACCCATTACTCTTGTACCATTGACTCCACAACAAGTATATGAGGATCAACTCAAGATGAAAAAAGAGAGAGAAAGAGAAAAAAGAGATGAGTGTGAAAAGGAGGAGGAAGAATTGAATATTGAAAATCATGAGGAAAAACGTATAGAAGAAGACCTTCTTATTCCCAGCATCAATCTTGCCGTTGAAGAAGAATTGAATGCTGAAAAACATGCAGAAACATGTATCCAAGAATAAAACTGTATTCCATGTACAAATCTTGTTGTTGAAGAAGAGTTGAAGGTTGAAAATCATGGAGGAATATGTATAGAAGAAGAACTCCTTATTTCAAGTACTAATGTTGAAGTTGAAGAAGATCTCAATCATGAAAATAAAAGAGAAAATATGAGTGGGAGTGAGTTTTGTGAGACTATCATAGAGAGAAAAGTTGTGTTTGAAGAAAAGGAGATTGAGAGCATAGCTTATTCTCAAAATAAAGAGGGAGAAAAAGGGAGTTTTGAATTGAGTGAAAAGATTTGTGAGGAAAGTGAGATTCATAATTATTACAAGGATGATTCCTTAGTAACTAATGGTGTTAATCTTTCTTTTCATTCTGATTCTAGTGTGTTGCAGGTATTATTAAATTTCTCTTCTAAAAAGCCACCTGATGGATCTTTACCCACAAGAAGCATTGTGCCTTTATTCTCTTCACGAGCTGAAGATTCGAGGACGAATCCCTTTGAGGAGAGAGGGTATGATGCGATCCAACAGGGCGCATCAGACACCAATGAGCTGTTAAAAATTCCAACTGAAGATTCGAGGACGAATCTCTTTGAGGAGAGAGGGGATGATGCGATCCAGCAAGCTAACTTATCAAATTCAAATGAGCCTATGCAAATTTCAAGTGGACCAATCACAAGAGCAAGGGCCAAGAGGATTAAGGAAGCATTGAATAGGCTTGTGCAAGAGGTTCTAACAAAATAAATGGCATTTGGATCAACAAATTAGGAAGAAGACTTCAAGGACGTCATTACTTTGATTTGGGCTGAAAATGGACCTGCAGATCCTATTTTGGGCTAGGAGGCTTCAAATAAAAGGGCTTGGACCATGACCTATACATGGGAGGACTCATCTGGGCCAAAATATCAGCATTTTGGGTCTAAATGTTGAATATCTTTTATTTATTTATTTTATGCGAAAATTTGTAATTTGAATTTCAAATTAGCTAGATTTTAGGATAGATATCAGTTATAAATTTGAATTTCAAAATCAGTTAGAAGATATTTTGTTGAATATTCTTCTGCCTAGATTTTACGATAGTATCAGTTTGAAATTTGAATTTCAAAAGTTAGTTAGAAGATATTTTGTTGAATATTCTTCTGCCTAGATTTTAGGATGAATACTTTTTGTAATTTGAATTTTATCTTCCTAGATTTTAGGCTGCATTTTATTATTTTGAATCTCAGAATGTAACCGTTATAAATCCATTGTAATGCACACTCTGAGACAATTTAGATTGAAGATTATTATAAACTTTGCATTGTTCAAGTTGCTTCTTGAGGGAGGATTCTCTCTAGGGTTCTTTATTGAACTAACGATTTATCAAGACTTGATCAACCTTGTGGCGTCTTCCAGCACTTCGGGTCCTTGTTCTTCCGTGCTCAAGAGTTCAAGTGGATCGTCAACCTTTGTTTAACGTTCTTAGGGTGTGTATATTCGGATTGGATGTGGGTTCTTGGGATTTTCTCAAACACGTCTTGAAGGCGAGAGCAATCGCTCGGTGCTTCTGCAGCAGAACCGGGCTCTCATAACCGTAGAGACCACACGAAGCGGGTCCCACTTCTTTCAAGAGCGCGTGTGATTTCCTTCAACTGATCATCGTCGTCGAGGTAATAACCCATGCTTCCGAAGCATATGAATAAAACCGACAGAGGAGGCTGGCTATCCAGCCACTCTATAATGTCTGATCTTCCTTGAACCGTTTGATTCTCAATCTCCCCAACACTTAAAATGGGTCCCATGGGATAGACGGTGAAACCGCGTTACGGAATGAGTGAACGGCATGTGATTCAAGCTCCTCGAATGTATTTACTATAATACCCCTAGCTCTCTTTAACCTGCTAGCATGAAGGAAGAAAAATGTCGCCCAATCCTTATCCAAGGCGGTGCCGTGCAAAACACTGGCAGGAACGAGGTTCTTGAAACTCGGGATGGCGAATTCGACGCCGGAGTCCTTGAAATTCAACGCAGTCGTGTCGACGTTGTCTCGTTCTCGAAGCGTGTGAGTATGAAGCATGTAGCCAAGGAAAGCAGCACTTGCAGTGAAGAATCCCACGGTCGGAACTCCGAACTCGTCGGCGACGTCAATCATGGTGGAGCAGTACATGTCGACCACGAAGCCGGCGAGGCGAGGCGAGTCGGGCACGGAGATGAGGGCCGACACGGCTTGTCTGATGTTTACTTTCTGGTTCTCAACAAGAGAGTCGATAAAGGAACCTGGATTAAGAGACTGATGATCAGAGTTTGGGTCGCCGTGGTGCGGATCCGTTAGGAGAATGAAGTGGAGACGTTTTGGGAAGGAATCGGAGGCGGTAAGGGAGAGCGCGTAGGCGTCGCCGGCGGGGTCATATGCTGCTCTGATTATGAGGACGGTGATTGAAAGATTTTCATGGCGGTTGACGAGAAGCTTAGCGAACTCGACGGTGGAAGCTAGGTGACCCCTGCTTGGTAAAGCACAGACACCAGCTGTGATTTCTTCATTGTCCTGATGCGTGTTGGGTGAACGATGATTCAAAGTGCTTAGTTCTGGAGCCGACGATGGGATTTACTGCTAAAAATCTTGCAGGCGATGATAAAGTTCTGGTAAAGGATTAACTAGATCAAGATAGATAGCAGATCTATGACCTTTTTAAGAGTGATTGGTATAGGTGGGATTTGGAGTCTATATTACCCTAATCCTGTTAGGAGAAAACTTACATGCAGACATACTCATTATGGCCAGTAAAAAATTGACATGTGGAATTTTTAACATGTTAGCTTAGAATCCATCCGTGCCTCCTGCTGTTTCTGGTCCCTATTTTCTGTTTTTATAATACAAATTTTTAGTGGAGGGGTTAGCAAGTTACTTAACTCATGATTAACTATTCACTATTTTCTGCACATACATCAAACGAAAAACCATGGCCCTGAATTCGGGGGTGGTCCAAGGTCACGCGAGTTCGAGTCCGGGGGAAGTCCTGTCTCCGGGGCGACCCCGGATTAGTCTGCACTCGAATGGGTGTAGGATACCGGGGGGTGAAATCCCATAATTTCCCACTCAAAAAAAACATTAAAAACCCCTATTTATACCAAGCAACAAAGGAAATTGACGAAACCCTATTTACTTCTATTTCTTTAACTTTCAGGGAGGCTGAGCGTGCTTGAGATATATTTCTGATTACGTTGCTTGTAAGTTGAGATAAAACTCTTATAACATATTCACTTCAAAATCTGTAAAATTGTTCTTCTAACAGATTCTCAAATAGGCACTAAAGCTTTGCATCTTGATTTCCGCCTGACATCCACTTTGTGCATTCAAAAGAGCACTGTCTGCATTTTTTTTTAAAGAAAATTGATTTAATGTCTTGGAGTCTTTTTTTTTTTGTTACTTTTGACTCATATTCTTTTTTTTTAACTTTCAATTACACATACTTTTATCTTATTTGATCAATCAGCACAATGTCTTTTTCTCCCCTTTTATTTAATACATACTTTATTATTATATGATTATTTTCTATAGCATGAAGTAAATGAACGAGATTTCACTCCATACGAGGGCATGGAGTTTGAGAGTGAAGAACATGTATATAGATTCTATAATAAATATGATGGTTTTGTTGGATATAGCATTGGGAAAGAGTGGGTAAATATGCGCAAGATATATCACAAAACAATTATATCCCGAAAATTTGTGTTTCAAAGAATGATTTTAAAAAAGTGAATCAAGGAACGAAGGCTCGTAAAGATATAAGAACCGATTGTTTAACCCAAATTATTAGTAATCGTTAAGTAAATGAAAAATATGTAGTTACATCTTTTGAGAATGAACAAAACATTGTTTTAGCTACTCCTAGGAGTGAGGATAAATTGCATATCAAAGAAAGATCTCTAATGCTCAAGCAACTGAAATTGAGCAAGCAGATCATTCATGTATAAGATGAAAATTGATTTTGAATTTTTTGGTTGATAAGTTGGAGGAAGTTAGAATGTTGGATTTACTCTAAAAAATATTAGCAATAATTTGATTAGTAAGAGGATGGCAGAGATGAAAGATGGTAAAGTTGATGCTGAAAATCAAATTACAAATAATTTTTGGATTGATGCAAAAATGATTATAGTATTTTTATTTTAAAGATATGGTATTTTTTTATACTACGTACCGTACAAATCGTAGCTTAAGGCCATTTGCACCATTTGTTGGGTTCAATTATCATCGACAAGCTGTAATGTTTGGTGCCACATTATTGTAGGATGAAACTAGTGAATAATTTGAGTGGCTATTTAAAACTTTCATGAAGGCTATGCCTAGAAAGAAATCAAGTACAATATTTACATGTTAAGATCCAACAATATAATAGCAAAGCAATTGCAAAGGTTTTTCCTTAATCATATCACTATTTGTGTGTTTAGCATCTTTCACAAAATGCATACAAGCATCTTAATCATACTTACAAGAAATAGATTCTTGTAACTGCAGATTTTGAAAGTTGCGTATGTGATTATGAGTATGAGAAGGATTTTCTTAATGTATGGGAGTCGATGCTTAACAAGCATGACTTTCATCAAAATAAATAATTGGAAGATTTGTCTGGAAAAAGAGAAAAATGGCCATAAACAGTTACAAGAACAAATTTAAGTGAAAACTTTAATGGTCGATTAAGAGGTCATATGAAGCTTATGTTGAATGTGTTATGTTTTTTCAAAAAATTTATGAGTGGTAAACGGTTTGTTCTAGCTTAAGTAAAGTCTCGATTTCGAGTCCTGGTGTATGCAGCCTAAGTATTCACATAACTCCTATTTCATGACACCATTTTTTCTCTATAGAACTCAATCCTGTGGTTTTAACTAGTTATAATTCACCAACGGTTGGTTGGATCAAGTGGTAAGCGGCTTGTTCCAGCTTAAGCAAGGTTTCGAATTTGAGTCCTGATGTATGCAAACAGCCACCGTTGGGAGACTCACCCACTATTTCCAGGTGCGCGATGCAGGTCGGGTCCGGACTAATCGGAGCGAAGCTCCGGTGAACTGGGTGGAAAACAAAAAAAACTGATTATAATTCAATCTTTAAATTTTGATTCAATACAATATGATCCTTTTAGTTTAAACATGATTCGATCTAGGTGAAAGATGAAGGAAGTGAAAGAAGTTTTTGTTCTATATTTATTCTTTTGCTAAAACATATGTATCCTTACACCAGAAGCAATTATGTTCGAAGTATTATAAAATAATAGTGTATGCAATATACACTTCTTATATAGGGATTTAAATCTTAGCTTGTCATAAAGTCCAACGGTAGAAGGCCTATCCATATATCACTAATATGTTAAATTTGTTTATTACCTATTATGTTATAATTTAGTTCTTATATTTTATAAAAATAAAATTATATATTTAAAAAGGTTGATATTAAATTATAGAGATTATGTTGTAGTGTATCAAAGTTCAAAAACTAAAATATGACAAAGTGAAAACCGTAGGAGTTAAGTTGTTACGTATATTTAAATCACATCATGCTTTTATATCATTCACTTTACCTACAAATACAAAATTTAGACTAACACGTTCCTTTAAATTTATTTACGACAAAAGCATGGAGAAAATAAAATGTTGAAAACTCTTTATCGCATACATACCCTGCCATTATTATTATTATTTTTTTTTTGCTTACGAAAGAAGAGATATATTAATAACTGAAGAAAACAATACACGAAGTCTGAATATGATACCACACAAAACAACAAATAGAAACAGAGGCATAAAATTCAATAGTCGTAACCAAGTAAACAAAAAGAACAACTATCTAAACACATAAAAAGTTGTATATAATTTATTTTAATTTTTTTTTCTTTGTGGGAGGAAATAAGAGTGCTCAGCTCATATGTTTCCTTTGGGGCACTCTTGCGCGATCGGCTTCTCACCTTCATTTCCCCAACTTGCAACGGCATCGGGCTCAGACGGCGAACGACGAAGGATACCGAACCCTTCTCAGCCCTGCACCCCTCGACGCCAAACCCCTCGATTCCATAGCCGTCGACCCCCCTCTGGCTGAGGTTCCACCGGCCCACGACGCCCTTGGTAACAAGGTCGTGCTTCCACCGCCTGAACCGAAAGCTTTTGCTCTTGTTGAAAGTGAGTTTTCTTCTTTCTTTTTTCTTCTCACTTATCATTATTTTCTTTTCCCTTCTCTGTTTCATTGGAGATTTTTGTAAGCGGGTTTCTTGTGAATTGTCCCCTTCAGTTGTTCTTTAATTTCATCCTGTTCAATTTCTAAGCTGATCGTTCTGTGATTAGATAAGTTATAAGTTAGAGGATAGTGTTAACTTATGATGGTTTTTTTAGTGAAATTTGCCTGAATCTTAATTTTGGATTTACCTAGTTCCTGTCATTCATATGGGAAAGTTATAAAGTATGAGAGCATGTATGCAGTTTCTGCTTACAGCTATCGGTGAAGTAGATAATGCCAAGTTAAACTTGGTTATTTATTGCATCTTTTTTCTGAATTTGAAAGTCTTTGCTGGTTTGTGTTGGTGTTTTCAAATTAATTGACCTAATGCCATTGAGAACAAGATGGTGAAACGGAATGGTATAGATCCACACACACACACAGCATTTTCTATCTATAATTCATTTAATTAAAGAGAAATAGATCGTATAATAAATTGGAAAACAGTGCTCTGCATACTCTGCTAGTTTATCAGAGAAAACATGGACCTTGCGTACATTATTTCCTGAATATGATCTTGCTCTTGCTACAATTGTCGGATAGATAAACTACTTAGTTTATGTATTGAATCTGGAATTGAAGTTTAGGGACTAGAATTGTTGTTCTGAGTTATTGTGTATAGTGGAGCCTGAATCTGGAATTGAAATTTAGCGCTGGAATAATTGTTTCATGTACTTCAAACCCTGATTTCTTCATCCTTATATGTTTGTCTTGCTGATTGAGTGTGTTTGGTTTGGATCTAAATTTGAATTAGGTGAAGGTGTTCATAGTCCGTGTGAATCAGGCAATTGAGTTCATGATATGGTTGATATCTATTCGCACAATATATTCTTGCTATTTTGAACATTGTACATGTTTGACTGGCTGAACCATTTTTTTGAGATAATGAAATTACAAAGTTTTGCACTAGTCACAGAATCTTGAGTGTTGCTATGGTATGGCTATTATGGTTCCACTTGTTTATCATTTGGAAGCAATGCATGTCGTACATATAATGAGAAGGGTAATTGGCGGATCAATATGCTATTGACTTTTTTTTTTTTTTTTGAAAGATAGATACTGAAGCTGGACATGGATTTTTCTTGTTTACTATGTGACTTGTATTTGAAATTGGAAAGACAATCTTATTTGTTTAATCTGTGTTTATTCTTAAAGCAGCTTATTTTATGTGTTAATTTCATTAGATGAAAAAAAATTATTGCTCTGGTATTCCAAGTCAAACTTTCATACTGAATGGAAGCAAGTTTAAAGTGTGATAGATAGTGTCTGTCTGAGATAATAGCTTGACTTAGTTGGGGAAGAAACAAGTGTCCAAAATCCATGATCCCCTTAACATTTCTGTCATTGCATTACTTGAACCGTCTATCACATTTTTGAATCTGTGGCATTTTTAGTTTTCTTGCAGGTTAACCTGAATAGCAATTCTCATATTATCTTTTTTGTATCATTTTAAGGAAAATTCGTGGCATTTTCATATCATTCTTTCTTGAGTTTTTTAAAAAATTCTCATATGGATTATAATTATAATAATTATTAATGAAATAAAAAGATTTTGAGTTTTTTAAAGAAATTTTATTTTGATTTTAATAAATCAGGATATAAGGATATTATTGTCATTGTGACATTTTTATTTTAACTTTCTTTTTATTATTTCAGCTTGTGGGGTAATACATTTTGCTTAATATTTTGATTTTAAAACAAACGATAAAAATAATTTTGTATTAATGTGACTTTAATTTGATGGTGTTAATTATTTATTTGAATTTATTTGAAAGTCTAAACAAAAACAATTCAAACTCTGATGGTTAAAAAAATATATCCTAAACTCGTAGTCCGTTATCTCATATTTTTTAAATCAAAGCATTGAAGGACTACTTCTAAATGCTTATATTTGGAAGGTTGACGGAAGTTTTCCCTTCGTGAACAGGAGAGCAAAAACGCCAGATTGCTTCTAAGGTTCTTGTTGGAAAGGAAGGAAGGAGCTGTGTAGTCAAAGAGGAACGGAGTGAAAGGGAAGAGGAACATCATTGGAGATTGACACTGTTCTCTGCCGGGCCTTTGCTGTGTGTTCAGTTCTCATGGAGGTTAGTGTTCGACTCACCAATATTGGTAATTTTATGCCTTTTTTTCCCCTCAGGGCAATCACAATAAAATGAGAATGTTGTGCATGAATTATCAAAATATGGTATATACTTGTGTTTATTAATTAATAATTTCTTTCTGTATCTTCTTTATGAGTAGAAAGGAGATGATGCTGGTGTCATGGACTTGGACAAGACAATGGTTACGTTAGAGCCAGAGAAATCTAGTGGCGGCGGCCTCTATGTTCCTGGGAAGGACAAGGTGGTTTACATCCCTCAGGAAAGAAAATCTCGTTTAGGTATACTTTTCATTGAGTTAATTTACTTTGATATATATATATATATAGACACACTTTATCTGTATGGTGTTATTGATGAATAATGTAACAGGACTGGATGTCCTTGCCAGTGCAAAACGGGAAGGGTCTCAACATGATGTGGGATTCAAGGTACCCAAAGAGAGGATAGCTTCCATGGCAGCATCTGCCACAGAAGAAGAAGGGTCTGGGATTTCTTTTGTTGATGAAGAAAAACCCATTGATACGAAGAAGCATACTAATAGGAGATACCGTGAAGTGACCAGTGAATCGTTGCAACCAGGTATTTATGTTCGTTTATACATATCTTTATATTACTTTATTATCTTATTTTTCATTTATCTTGTAAAAATGTGCGTCAATCATTTTATTGTATAGAATCGTTATCATTTTGTTTTGCAAGGACTACTGCAGATATATTCTATGTCGTACCTCTTTTTTCTGCCTTTTTAGTAATTTCTTTGATTATTCTTCATTTTGAAATGTAATTAAATAATCATGATTCTATATCACCTTGTCATGGTCTAAACATAAGAGGCAGCTCTTTAAGAGCTATACTTTTGTGTAGCCTTTATTTGGAGTGGAATACCTTACCTCCAATAAGTTAGCTGGTGCTAATCATATTATACCTGGGCTAAAACATATCATGTGCATGCTTAAATGCCTGATGGATTTAGGATGGTAGAAGTGTCGTTGAACATGAACCTTTCTTGTGCATGGATAAAAAAATAAATAAATAAAGAATTTAATCTCATCTCTTGCTATGTTCTACACTCGATT
Organism: Vachellia pachyceras; assembly: GCA_025593235.1. Taxonomy (NCBI): domain Eukaryota; kingdom Viridiplantae; phylum Streptophyta; class Magnoliopsida; order Fabales; family Fabaceae; genus Vachellia; species Vachellia pachyceras. The sequence goes on along the minus strand of JANTPZ010143852.1, from coordinate 20,226 downwards.
TGTTTTGGATTTGGTTATTTTTGTTTTGCAACTGTATGCCTTCTTATAAGTAATTAGTTTCTGTTTTTGTTTAAATCAAATTTTTCTTTCTCCACAAAAATGATAATATCAAAAGTTTCCATGATTTTTTCCGCAGAAAGTTTTGTGACTGAAGATCGGTATAGGTCTCGTTCAAGTCAGCATGTGGGTTCAGATGTAAGATATTCAATCCTACGTTGTTTTTTATTCTTTAATGATTTTAATCTTGTTATTGGCAACTTTTCTTATTCATATTTTATTCGAATGTCTGTCCCTTGGCAAGGATTTGACAATCTGATGATTTTGCATGTCTTCAAATTTAAAGGATTATAACCGATGGCATTTATCGTATCCTATCTTGTTTTGTGTATAATCTTTTAACTCCATTTTCTGGGAGGTAGCACCTGCTTTGTTTTTTCCTGACATTTTACAAAGGAAGACTAGATTGACGTATTCTTTCATTTGTATGTGTTAACATGTGCCTTCATTTTCTGACATTTTACAAAGGAAGACTAGATAAAGGTTTAAGTGTTTAATTGTGCGGAAACAACATTTTATGTTCTTGCACTTGGCATTTTTTTAATTCAAAGTGCTCTTGTGAATATTTTGGTGTGAACTTAACTTTAACATGCCACTTGTTTAGGGTTCTGCTTCACCTTCTAAGTATGAAAGGGAGGACCATAGGAGTGAGAGAAGACATCTTAAGCATGATTCAAGAAGTGACCGCAGAAGCATACATCATAGAAGCAACAATGATAGTAGGGAACGGTATTCAGAAAGAGACAGGGATTCACATGGAAGATATGACCATGAATATAGTAGAAAGAGAGACAGATATGAAGGTTCCCGGAGAACGCCAGGTGTGTAACAGCTCTGCTTTGTTTTTATCTTGTTTTCTGATTTTTTCTTTAAATTTTTTTTCCTGAGGAAGTTGAGTATATCAAGAATAAGCATATGTCATTTCCAATGAATGATGTTTGACATTCAAATGGTATAATGTGTCAAATCTCGCAGGCAGGTCTGACTGGGATGATGGTAGATGGGAATGGGAAGAGACTCCACGAAGGGATAGTGTCTCTTATTCTTCCAAGCATAATCAACCTTCACCGTCCCCCATGTTTGTTGGTGCCTCACCTGATGCACGATTAGTGTCTCCATGGTTGGGGGGTCACACTCCACATTCATCCTGTATGTTATTTCATATCTTCTAGTGAATGTCATTTATTTCATGTAATTGACTCAGATAGTACTGGTCTTTATTGAGTAATTTTAATCTAATTTATCCCTGAATACAATGCAGTTGCTTCATCTTCTCCTTGGGACCATGTATCTCCATCTCCAGTTCCAATACGTGCTTCTGGCTCTTCAGTCAAATCTTCTGGAACCAGGCATAGTGGAAGGTCCCGTCACCTAACTTTTTCTTCAGAAAATTCTAAGTCATATGAGGTATTTTTCACTCCTTGTTTCTGTCATAAATGATCTAAAAAGGTTTTAATGATTATTGCTTGCTTTCATTGCTGTGCATGCTTTAACTGTATTGTTTATTTCTATTTTTTTTTTTTTGTAAAGGATGAAGTTGCAGATAATACCAGTTTGGATGAAGAACGTCATTATGAGATTTCTGAAAGCATGCGTCAAGAGATGGAATATGATGCTGACCGAGCATGGTAAATAATATTAGTTCTAGACATGAGTTTTTCTTCTTTATTTTTTTAAAATATCTTTTTAAAAGCTGAGTGCTGTATTTGAATAATCTACTGTTGTAGTTAGGAGAACCTGAATGTTTAATAATAGCATATGTTGAATGATGTGGTGGTTCCTTTTATAACTTTCTGGAGATCGTAGTTGTTAAACTTTTCTTCATTGGCTGTCTAAATATTGACTCTTGATTTTTAACTTTAGTGGTCATGTATGTTGGAGATGATTAGGCCAGACTTTATATAATAATGTATGTTCACCAATTTTGGTTTCGCTTTGCTTTCCCTTTCGTCCATCATATCTAATTCAGTTGATTTTCTTTATGTAGGTATGATAGAGAGGAAGGGAGTACATTTGATTCAGATAACTCTTCTGTTTTTCTTGGGGATGAGGCTTCCTTTCAGAAAAAAGAAGCAGAGTTGGCCAAAAGACTGGTATTTGTTAAGATCTAGTTTATTATAAGTTAAAGCTAAGGTTCCTGAATTAGTTACCTGTGTGATGCTTCCAACTGCTTCTGGATTATCTAGTGGTCATTGCTAATGCTACATGCCATAAGTAGAACTGGTATGAAATAGTTTAGAAAGCGTATCAAAGATTTTTACATTTTATAATTTGTCTCATAATGATCTAACATTTTTCTGTTATTCAAATAATTTAAGATTAATGTTGAAAAGACTAAACTATCCATCAAACTAGAATAAGAGGGCCCATGGTTGAATTATAAATCATTTTTGAATATGTATAAAAAATTAGTAGCATATACAATTGTATTTTTGGGGCAATGATACAGACAAAATATTTCAAGTCGATTAATATTAAAAAATATATAAATTTTAAAATATTAAAAATTTTTAATCTATTTTATTTATAACAGTAAATCAACATGGAATGAGCTGGGTAGGATTTATTTAACGTCATAAATCTCTCTCCAGAATGCCAAACAGTAAATCAACATGGAATGAGCTGGGTAGGATTTATTTAACATCATAAATCTCCCTCCTGAATGCCAAATCTCTTATTAGAAAAAAAATATAAAAAAAAAAACTGGCCTTTGACTGATTTAATGCCAATACACCCGTTCTTTGATGAATGACATTTTTCCCCTTTCAGAATTTTGAAATATCTTCTGTGAAATGACCAAAGTTCGAGTTATTTTGGCTGATCTTTAATCATGGCCCTTTATTGATTGTGATTATCAAGAGTAGTTTGTGCATGTAATACCCTTTGTTTTTTAGATTTGAATTATTATTCATGATTGCAAAGTTTTAGTTGTGTTGAACAATTTATTTCAGAGAAAGTTCAATGCTTCTTTGAAAATTAACCAACTCATTATCAATAACACAGGTCCGAAGAGATGGGACTAAGATGTCCCTTGCTCAGAGCAAAAAGCTGTCTCAGCTCACTGCAGATAATGCTCAGTGGGAGGATCGACAACTGCTGAGATCAGGAGCTGTTAGAGGTACAGAAGTTCAGACTGAATTTGATGATGAGGAAGAGCGCAAGGTTATTCTTCTCGTACATGGTATGATTACTCTGACAAATTTTAATTTGAAGAGCTGTAGATGAGTATCTTTTGTCTTTCCTTTATATCTGATTACATTGCTTTTGTTGTTAACAGATACAAAACCACCCTTCCTAGATGGAAGAGTTGTTTTTACAAAGCAGGCTGAGCCTATAATGCCGATAAAAGATCCTACATCTGACATGGCTATAATTTCTCGCAAGGGATCTACTCTTGTAAGAGAAGTCCATGAAAAGCAAAGTATGAATAAATCTCGTCAACGCTTTTGGGAGCTTGCAGGATCCAAACTTGGGGATATCCTAGGTGTTGAGAAAACAGCAGAGCAGGTGTTTTTCTTGGATAATTGGTATTTCTGCTTTCTCTTGTGTTTACAAAACTGTGGTCTTATTTGAATGTGTTTCCTCTTGCAGATTGATGCAGATACTGCTGTAGTGGGTGAGCAAGGTGAAATTGATTTCAAGGAGGAAGCCAAGTTTGCCCAGCATATGAAGAAGGGAGAAGCCGTGAGTGACTTTGCAAAGTCAAAAAGCATTTCTGAGCAAAGGCAATATTTACCTATATTTTCTGTGCGTGAGGAATTATTACAGGTTAGCTAGCCTTTTTCTTTTTTCATTTTTTTAACTCAATGACTATCAACTTGATTGCCATGTAGGAATGCTGAGAAGACAATATTCACCCATATTTTATGTGATGTCTAGGTTACTTTAATTGTAGTATTCATGCTGCTTTCATTATATTTCTTCCACTTGGCTTTGTTGATCAAAGCATGATAGTCATTATCATGTTTATTTTCTTATAATTTGTTTTGAGTGTACAATTTATAGGTAATTCGGGAAAATCAAGTGGTGGTGGTTGTGGGAGAAACAGGCTCTGGAAAGACAACCCAATTGACACAGGTTTTTCCCTTTAATTCTGTTCACTTTGTTATTTTTCACAACTTTGAAATTAGTGTATGTACCAAAAGTGGAAATTTGATATTTTGAATTTGTACAGTATCTGCATGAAGATGGCTATACTAAAGGTGGTATAGTAGGCTGCACCCAGCCGAGGCGTGTGGCAGCTATGAGTGTTGCTAAGAGAGTCAGCGAAGAGATGGAGACGGAGTTGGGTGATAAAGTTGGCTATGCAATACGTTTTGAGGATGTAACAGGGCCAAATACTGTTATTAAGGTAGTTACTGTCTTATTATATGGGCAAGTGATTATCAATTCATGGTATATACTCTGAAGTCTAAAACGCTGTGCCTGTGGTTTACTTTTGCAGTACATGACCGATGGTGTACTTCTTCGTGAGACACTCAAAGACTCTGATTTAGACAAGTATCGGTATGGAATTGCTGATTGAAGATAATGAAAATTCTCCTTTCTAGATTTATTCATTCATTCTTTTGTGCTATAAAAACTGTTACTGATCACTAGAATTTAAAACATCGCAGGGTTGTTGTCATGGATGAAGCCCATGAGAGGTCACTAAGCACAGATGTTCTTTTTGGAATATTGAAGAAAGTGGTTGCCCACCGTCTTGATTTTAAGCTAATCGTCACATCTGCAACTCTAAATGCACAAAAATTTTCAAATTTTTTTGGAAGGTAAATTTGAATCCTTGACTTGCATGTTTCCTTTGCATCAACTTACCCTGTTAAACTAATTTACGGTTTTCCTTGCAGTGTGCCAATATTCCACATTCCTGGTAGAACATTTCCTGTTAATATCTTATGGAGTAAAACTCCATGTGAAGACTATGTTGAAGCTGCAGTAAAGCAGGCCATGACCATTCATATAACCAGCCCACCGGGCGACATCCTCATCTTCATGACTGGCCAAGATGAGATTGAGGCGGCCTGTTATGCCCTTGCTGAGAGAATGGAACAGATGATATCATCTTCAACTAGGGCAGTTCCTAAACTCCTGATTCTTCCAATATACTCTCAACTTCCTGCGGACTTGCAAGCAAAGATATTCCAGAGAGCAGAAGATGGAGCTCGTAAGTGCATTGTGGCCACTAATATTGCTGAGACCTCCTTGACTGTGGACGGTATTTTTTACGTCATCGACACAGGCTATGGTAAAATGAAGGTGTACAACCCTAGGATGGGTATGGATGCGCTTCAAGTATTCCCTGTAAGCCGTGCTGCTGCTGACCAGCGTGCTGGACGAGCTGGCAGAACTGGCCCTGGCACATGTTATCGGCTGTACACAGAGAATGCCTACCTGAATGAGATGTTGCCTAGCCCTGTACCAGAGATCCAAAGGACTAACCTGGGCAATGTGGTCCTGTTGCTCAAATCTCTGAAGGTTGAGAACTTACTTGATTTTGACTTCATGGACCCACCTCCTCAGGATAACATTCTCAATTCAATGTATCAACTGTGGGTGCTGGGCGCACTCAATAATGTGGGGGCCTTAACTGATCTCGGATGGAAGATGGTTGAGTTTCCATTGGACCCACCCCTTGCTAAGATGCTTTTGATGGGTGAACAGCTTGGGTGTGTGGAGGAAGTATTGACAATTGTATCAATGCTATCAGTTCCTTCTGTTTTCTTTAGACCCAAAGACAGGGCAGAGGAGAGTGATGCCGCCCGTGAAAGATTTTTTGTACCAGAATCTGATCATTTGACCCTCTACAATGTTTATCAGCAATGGAAACAACATGATTACCGGGGTGATTGGTGCAATGATCATTTCTTGCATGTTAAAGGTCTAAGAAAGGCAAGAGAGGTGAGATCCCAGCTGCTTGATATTCTCAAGACTCTGAAGATTCCCCTGACATCATCTTGGCCAGATACCGACATTGTCAGAAAAGCAATCTGTTCAGCCTACTTCCATAATGCGGCAAGATTGAAGGGAGTTGGGGAGTACGTGAACTGCAGGAATGGAATGCCGTGTCACCTACACCCTAGCAGTGCCCTCTTCGGTATGGGTTGTACACCAGAGTATGTGGTCTATCATGAGTTAGTCCTGACCACCAAAGAGTACATGCAATGTGCTACGGCCGTGGAGCCGCAGTGGTTGGCTGAGCTGGGGCCCATGTTCTTCTCAGTCAAGGAGTCTGATACATCATTATTGGAGCACAAGAAGAAACAGAAACAGGAAAAAACCGCCATGGAAGAGGAGATGGAGAATTTAAAGAAGGCCCAGGTTAAGGCTGAGAGAGAGAGGAAGGAGGAGGAGAAGCAAAAGAATGCCAAGAATCAACAGCAAGTCTCCATGCCTGGTCTGCGGAAGGGTTCATCAACATTTTTGAGACCAAAGAAACTTGGTCTGTAAATGTAATTAGTATTAGCTGTATTGAAATGTTTATTTTGATCTCAAATGTATTAACGTTAACATAGATACGTAAGAAAGGAAGATTGATTGTAATTTTTAACCATTGAGCATTGTAGATTCTATGATCTCACATGAAGATAATGGAAGAAATGTTATGCCTTTGAGCATTGATGCTGTATTTACTGTTTTGATAATTTTGGTCTTCTAGGCGTTACGTTCACGGTCTGTTAAATTTGATCGTATTTAATTAGTCAGTAGTTCATAAAAAGGTGACAATATGTTTAATAGTGCAGAGGTTAAAAATTCATCTTGACAAAAATGTCCTTTACTTTAAAAAATTTAATATATTAACTAAATTTTTCATGTTATATCAAATTTTAAAATTAAACAACTTAATTACCACGATTTGATATATAAAATAAAGGAAGAAGATTGGGAGATTTTTTTTTTATTTTAAGTGAAAATATTTGAAAACAAATGCCATTGCTGGTTTAACCGTTGTGGCAACGTGGCGCTCCTGGGTTATTCTTGTGTGAACTACAATAGACATGTTTGGGAACGCGGTAGAGAAATATTTTTAAATAAATTGAGGTAAATACGTGATGGAGATTATCTCATTTAACGGAAAAACAATGTTGAACGTGCGTTTGTGCTCTCCATAATCGTTGTTTGACACACCCAATATCTAGTTCGATATGGCATAAGCATACTACTTTTGCCTTAGGGCTTGTTTGGAAGCTATTTTGAAAATCACTTTAATAGATTCCGAGGCAACACCTATATTTTGAAAAGTGATTTATGTTCGGGAAGTTATTAGCTTTTATGGATTCGTAGGTATGAAAGAGGAAAGAGAAGAAAGAAAAGTAGAAAAGAGGAAAGAGAAGAAAGAAAAAGTAAGAAAGATGAAAGAGAAAGAAATAAAAAGTAAGAAAGATGAAGGAGAAAGAAAGAAAAAGTAAAAAAGAGGAAAGAGAATGAATGAAAAAAAGTAGGAAAGAAGAAAGAGAAAAAAGTAGGAAAGAGAAAACCTAAGTTTCAAATCGAGGTTTTGTAACCAAAATAGTTTTTCTGAAAATTTCTTGTGCTTGGAAAAAACCAAAATTTTAAAACAAAACCTAAATTTTGAGAATAGCTTCCATACAAGCCTTTAATATATTTGGGCAAAAGAACAAAAAAATCTTTGAAATTGAGAAGAGACAAATTTGGGTGTCCAATAAATATAATCTAAAATCAGACCAGTTGGACCACTTTGATATATTGAAATTTTTTAAAAAGACAACAATGCCCCTCACTAATAAAAATGCAATACATGGGTGATGGAAAGTTTGCTTTTTTGAATTTTGTTAGACTGAAGTGCGTATTCATCATACTAAAGTTGAAAATGAGCAGTCATAAGAGAGTCCATATTTTGCCTGCAAGAGTTCTTTATTTGCTTTTTTTTTTAATTTCCCAAATTGGATTTAATATTTACTATATTAAAGTCGGTATTAATGAAACTAAAATTAGAAATCGTCATTCAAAAGGGATTTTTATATTTTGCCAAGAATGTAGAAGTGTTTTTATTGGAGACAATGGTTTGTCTTTTCTCTATTTCAAAAGTATTGTCATATCTCATTTTCCCTTAATATTTTCATTAATGCATGCTACTTTCTTAAGGTTTCCCTTTTACATTGTAAACTATCAAGAAAAAACAGTGTATTCGCCATAAATATATCCCAATCTTCTACATTTTACCTAGTTATCAAGTATGAAAAAAAAATTAAAATTTATAAATAAAAGCAAGTCAAAAATGGAAATCTAGCATACTAAAACTGCCAGTCCGCACACAAATAAGCTATAAAAGCATTACTAAAAGCACATGAACAAATTTGCAGAATTAGAATTTAGTCTTTGCAAAATGTCCTTTTGTCAAAAAAAAAAAAAAGAAAGGCATGCATTGTTCTAGAAATAAAATTTAATATTACGCTCATATCAGTCATCCTATCTTATCATAATAATGAACCTTGTTTACAAGAAGCTCTTATCAAATTAAAAAGTATTACCTCATATCCTTAATATAAAATCCAGATAATTAATTTATAAATATTAAAAAAAATTAGTTAAATTAGTTATTTGTTACAAATATATGCTTGTGTCTTAAAATAACTTCTTTAGTCATATGCATTAAAACTAACTTTCATGGAAACCATTTAATATGGACAATCAATAAGGATGAATACTTTGAGTAAATAATTATAAATTTAGAAGATAAAATGAATTGAAGTTTTACATTTAAAATCAAAAGTAAATCATTTATTTAGCTTTTATATTTAGTTGGGGGATTAGTTTGAGACAGAACATAGTCCTCAAAAAAAAAAAAGGCGTCTGAAATAACAAAAATTGCCAAAACTGGAAAGGACCTTCTAAAACAGTATATACAGCATCAAGTCTAAAAAACTATGTATTATTCCTTCCCCGAGATCACAAAATGTACAATGTTCAACTGGGTAACAAATTACAAACAAGGTTCTTTACATATGCTAAAGTCAATTCAGTGGTGAATATTTTTTTTCCCTTTGAAAGAGTCAATTTTATTAGGGTTTGTTTGGAAACCCTTTTCAGAATAGTTTTTACAGATTCCGAGGTAAAATCTAGGTTTTAGAGAATAGATTTTGGAAAATAGCTTTTACAGATTCCGAGGCAAAACCTAGGTTTTAAAAAGTGATTTATGTTTGGGAAGTTATTAGCTTTTATGGATTCTGAGGCAAAAAAGTGGGTAGGAAAGAGGAAAGATAAAGAATGAAAAGTAGGAAAGAGGAAAGAGAAGAAAGAAAAAGTAGGAAAGAGTAAGGAGAGAGAAGGAAAAAAGTATGAAAGATGAAAGAGAAAGAAGGAAAAAAGTAAGAAAGAGGAAAAAGTATAAAAGAGAAAACCTAAGTTTCAAATTGAAATTTTGTAACCAAAATAGCTTTTAAAAAATTTTTTTGTATTTGATCAAAACCTAAGTTTTGAAACCAAACCTAGGTTTAACAACTAACTTCCAAACAAGCCTTTAATCACAAACACAATACTAGTACAAAGACTAACAGCAGAAACCTAACACAGTCCTTACCAAATTACAAACAGAACAAACTAAACACATTACAGTAAAACTATAATCTACAAACATTTAGAGTGTTGGAAACTAAGATTATTTTATCCCTTTCACTTTTTTTTAAAAAAGACGATCTCCAATGGTATCTCACAGATAAGAGGAACTTCTTCCCCTTCTTCTTTATTATTATTATGACAGGACAAAAAATTGGCGATAAGAATGCAGTTTATTAAATCATATAAATTTTTTTGTTTTCAAAAACAAAAAATTGTTTTAAAATTACTTGTACAAATTTGGGCCATATTTCTGAAATCAAAATTTCGGTTTTGCATTTTGAAATTTGACACTACTATTTCATGTTCAAAACCGATGTTTTTGTAGTCGAGGTGCTCTTTTGGTTATTAAAAAGAACTCTCAGATGCTTCACTCGTCTTTAAAGTGTGTGCAGAAATTGCTAATTATTAATTTGATCCTTTGAGCATTCAACACGAAATCTTTATTTTTCTTTTTGAACTAGGAGTGTTAATTTTTTTTATTTTATCTCACGTATACAAAATATATCCTTAAAGGCCACAATCTTCACGCAAAATTTTGTAAACAAAGCAAGAAAAATAGAAAGGCATATATTGTTCTAGAAACAAAACTTAATATTACGCTCTAAATAACAAGTGTCCTATCAGAGTAATGAACCAACCAATCTGATGGTTTAAGTACGTTATGTTTTGAAGAAGCTCTGATCAACTTAAAATGTACGAGACAATACATAATATGCTCAAACTCTTCCAAGAGAAGCTCATGCCAAATACAAACATTATGGAAAAATCACAAAACTCTTTGAAGATAATCTAGAAACGGAACCCTTTGGTCATCATTTAGGCCACTGCAAAGAGCTTAGGCTTTCTTGCTTGTTGCCAACTGAGTCTCAGGCTACAAAACAAAAACAATTCACTTAAATTAGATGAACAAAGCAATATAAAGGAACAAAAATCCAAAAAGACATGATCAAAATCCATACCTCCTTCCTCACAGGCTCCTCTTTTTCAGATAGAATCAACTCTATGTGGCATGGAGATGACATATAGGCTACAAAAAGTCTTCAATCAATAAAAGCACACAGCAAAAAAAAAAAGATTAGAACTATAATCTAAGAGGCTTAACATACGATTGATTCTTCCATGAGCTCGGTAGGTTCTGCGTCTTTGCTTTTGCGCTTGATTAACCTGGATGTGAGAAATATGGAGAGCATCTACATCCAAGCCTTTCACCTGGAAAGATTCCATGAACAGGTAAAAATTGGACAGGCAGATGTTGGCCTGACTATATTTAAAAAAAAATAACGTAAATGAACATATTAACATGACATACTTCAGCATTACTTTCAGCATTCTTGAGCAAATCAAGAATGAATTTGGCTGATTTCACAGGCCATCGTCCTTGTCCGTTAGAATGTCTGTTCTTTGCCTGGGCTGTCCTCCCAACGCCACCACAGAACCTTCTGAAGGGAATAGCCTGTTTGTGGGCTATTACATCCTCCAAGTACCGTTTTGCCTTTGCCAAGGGCAACTTCCTGATGGCAAACGCTGTCTCCCTAGTGTTCTGTAAAGTTCCATGGCAAAAACAATTTAGCGAATAGCATAAGACTAGCACCTGTTTAAGCTCCATCATTCACTGAATCTATTACAGATAAAAAGGATTAACACAATAGCAAATTTCATATAGATTTAATTTGCAATCCAATGTTGTTACCAACTATAAAACAATAATCCATTAGATGAAGAAAGTAATCACTCCATTCAACTAAAAATGACAACATGGAAGGGATTAACGGATGCATGCAACCATAAGACATGTTCCATCATTTACTGAACCTTCAGTGACAAAAATACAGAGGTTCACCCAATAACAATGGGGATTATGTCCCTGAAATTTACGAGTGATTTGCTCACATAGGTGATAGATCCTGCTTTTTTCCATCAGGCTTCCCTATTTCTCTCAGTAGCCAAAAAAAAAGACAGTGAAGGCGTACTTTCAGTACCCGTTAGGGAAAATCACTTAATTATCATTTCTCTCTCGGACTAAAAGCTAGAATATTTCAGGAATATAACATGCAGCACGATTCCATCCAAATCATCACACAGAAAATTTGGATGCTTAATAATTATTGCATTAAGCAAGAAAATGTGAGTCGATTGCTAGCACTCTCATAGCCAAGGCATGTTAAACGGGCATTCCATTCCAAACACAATCAAAAGACAGTTCAACCATAACGAAGACGAAAAAGCAACAGAAATTAGTACCTTGAAATGAACTCTAAGGTCGGATCCTCTGGCCTTGCAGGCTGCATCGTGTATGATACTCGCATATTAGATCCAAATGAAGAAAACCACACCGAACAGTTCATAACCATAAAAGTTAGCCACCAGGAAATGCAAACAAATTGATCAATAACAATATAAAAAGAACGATCAAAAAGCGGCAAAATTGTACTCACACTTGGTAGTATTGTCTGGTTCTCTGGAGTACTTCACCTAAGAAAAAGGAAATTAAGAAAATGAAAATCAATAGCGAGCGCCGACAGAATGAGTTATTTGCAAATATCGAAATCTAAAAGAAAAGCTAAAGGAAGAACTTCATCTCCACCATAGCGGCTGGCTTGTGCTGCTACTTCTGCCCTAGCTTAAGGGCCGAAGTAAACGAAATATTGCTCGTTCGAAATTTATAAAGGAAAAAGGTAAAGCACCCAAAAAACCTGACTCTCTGAGGACTGTAGTCCAGAAACCTGCTTAATAGGTTTGGATCTTGGGCTTTAATCAGATCTGGCCCATTATTTGATCTGCATGACGATGGGCCGAACTAAATCTTGACCAGGCCTATTATATATTAGTCACACTTGACATCAAGTACAATTTTTTAGTTTAGCAAAAGAAACTAATCATTATTAACAAGGGCTGGTTTAAGTGATAAACGACTTATTTCCATTTAAGTGAGCTTTTAAGTTTAAGTTCTAGCGTATGAAAAAAATCATCATTGAGAGATTCACCCACCACAATCAAGTGAACGATAAAAGTCCGAACCAAATATAGTTGAGGTAAAGTTCTGGTAAATCGAGTGGGCAATAAAAAATAGGGACTAGTCATTCATAACAAAAAAAATCAAGGTTCAAATTCTCTTTGGGAAAGGTTTAGTATCTTAGATAGAATACTTTTGCTTTGAAAAAAATAATGTCTCTTTTAATATATAAGTTAATTAATTTTTAGGAGATTAAAGAAGTTAATTAACTCATTTTTTTTGTTCTCCAAACTAATTCACCTTATTGACTTATATATTGATATATAATGTAATGATGAATATAAATATTTTGAAATATATGTTATAATTAAATAATTTATTTACAATTTTTAATCTCCTAAAAGAACAAAAAAAAGTTAATTATATCTTATATTAAATTATTGTTTTATGTAATTTTTCATTATTTAAAATAAGTATGTGAATGAGTTTTATTTCGACTTACATAAAATTGTTTTTTAATTGATTGTGGTGGGTGTTTCTCAAACACCCTCTTCAAACGGTAGTTAGGTCTAATAAAATGGGTTAACCCATCATAATGTGGCAAACCAAAATATAAATCTTACTTGAAAGAAATGCACAGATTTATGACCTATTTTATTTGATTACATGAAAGGGGATTACACGTAATCCTGATGCAGTCTATTGATATCAGTGTTTGATTGGTATAGTAATGTAGTCGTCATTGTAACGGACTACAACAAGTTAAGTAATCTCATTACATAGTTTTGACAATGTAATTTGGATTATAATTTGTAAGACTTAACATATAGGTGATTGTACATTTCATAAATCAATATTTAAATATTTATATAATTTATTTTTAGTTTTGATAATGTTAAAAATTTTTATAAATAAAATGTGAATTTTATTTCATTATACATTAATTAACAAAATTTAATTCACCAAAAAAATTAACAAAATTTACTAATTATTTTTTTAATGGAACAAATTACTTTTTTGTCAACAAAAAATTGACTTATTGTTATTAAATAAGCGTGATATCTCTTTTAGCCCATAAAACATCGAACATGAGATGTCGAAGAAAGCAATGTAACGTCTATTTTCCAAGTCTTTCCTCTCATTTGTCGCAGTTCAGGGGATCTCCTCCTCCCTCTTTAACATTTTCCTGTAGCCGTTCTTGACCAATAATAATAATAATATCCGCAAATCTTTGCGAAACGCTTCAATCTATCCCTATCGAATCAATTTAGTCACCTGATTGACGCTGGCCTCATCCACAACGTTCATCGAAATTTTCAATTCTTTAGCTATTGACTCAGAACTGCCTTTGGTTTCCCTGAATCGGATCGGTTTCTTGAAAGTTGAAACACCGCCGTGGTTAAACAACAGAGGCCTAACTCGCCCTGAGTTCGTCGCAAATAGCCACTGCAGGAAGACAGAGACATATAATATGAGGTTTTCCAGATCAGAATTTAGGAATTTACAACGCAGAGTTTATAATTATTTAATTGTTTAATTTTTAGGCGCACACTTTATTGATGTCATTGGAAGATTCACCCCCAAATTTACGTGAATCATGGATGGCTTACTTCACCTGTAGAGGATTAAGAAGGCAATTCTTTTCCTTCTCCACCGTAGCATTTCATTGGTCCGGGGGGAGAACATGTTTGGGAAGGTGGTTCTTTCTTCCATTTTCGTGTTCGTGCTCATCGCCTCATACACAATTTTCAAAGGCGACTTCAACATTCGATCTCATTTCGTCTTGGCGTTAAATTCTTCGGCGCCAGAAGTTGTATATGCGCCTCCGCCTCTCCGGATCTACATGTACGATCTTCCTCGCCGATTCAATGTCGGCATGCTTGAAAGGAATTATTCGGCGGCGGAAACTCCGGTCACCGCCGGAGATTGGCCGCCGTATCTGGTGATTTCTGGGCTGCGGAAGCAACACAGCGTAGAGTACTGGATGATGGGTTCGCTTATCTATGACGGAGACGGAGACCAACCGGAAGCAATTAGGGTTTCGGATCCTGAACTTGCCGATGCCTTCTTTGTACCATTCTTTTCTTCGTTAAGCAATAATTTACATGGTCATCAAATGAGCGGTCCCGCCGCAGAGGCTGATCATCAATTGCAGGTACATTATGATCTAAAATTCGAAAATTTGCTTCTTTACTCTTTAAAGTAATTAGCCTGAGCCACTTCTTTTGTTCTCTAGTAGCTGGTTTCACCTTATAGATTCGTGAGTTGGGTGTAGCTGCCGCGTAAATTTGGGTCATTTCCAAATGTTTTTTTTAGTATTTTTTTTATAGATTTTATTTGCATTAAGTCGAATATATTCATTATGTCATGCATGGTCAAGTACTCTAATTTTTCTATATTTTAAATTATGATATATCAAAAATAGAACACATATCTACATGTGGTCAAAAAACTAGAGATAATAAATATTTTCCTTTTTTATCATTACAATTTATGTAGAATGAATAACATTTTAATATCCTATGAGTAAAAATTGTGTTGCTTTCCATTTTTTTGGGAATTTTCAAAGATTTAATATTGTGAAATTGTGTAGCTTCATTTTAATTTAGTGTATTTAATCTTTGAAAATTCCTAAAAATTGAGAATGATATCATTTTTTATTTTTAAAATTTAAAAGAACAAAATGTTACTCATTTCATATAGAATGTAATGATTGAAATAAATAAAAAAATTATTTAAGAAGAATTCCAAATTTGAGGGCAATTGACACCTAAACCCATGAATTTATCTTCAGATTTGCTGTTAAGAGCAAGATACCATAAATTTTTTTTTAAGATAATTTTACAATTTGTTATCTCAAAGGCATTGAAGTTGTTACTGGTTTTTCAGAAGGAGGTGGTTGAATTCTTAAGAAGATCCAAATACTGGCAAAGGTCAGGAGGCAGAGATCATGTTATCCCTATGTCACACCCAAATGCATTTAAGCTCATGAGGAATCAGGTCAATGCATCGATTCAGATCGTTGTTGATTTCGGTCGCTTCCCCAAAAGTGTTTCTAATTTGAGGAAGGACGTGGTGACCCCTTATGTTCATGTTGTGGATACTTTCACAGATGACGATGATGAGTCAAAAGATCCATATCAGTCTCGCCCTACATTGCTTTTCTTCCGAGGAGGAACAAAACGAAAGGATGTATGTTTTGGATAAGAGTTATAGCTTTCAAGGGAGAATCACAATTAAGTCCTAAATTAAAAAAAAATATCTAACAAGCTTTAAATATCTATCAGTGAGTCATTTTCACTTGTTAGAATCTAATTGTGGTTCTTCCTAGTCTTGAACTTTGAAGTGTCAGCAACTGTTTGTTCAGATGCTTAATGAGAGAGCAAAAATTGATTTTTTTTTTTTGGGTATGTTCTGTGATGTTTGTTGCAGGAAGGTACCATCCGTCTTAAATTGGCTAAGATACTGGCTGGGAAATATGATGATGTTCGCTACGAGCAGGGTGTTGCTTCGTTAGAGAATATAAAAGAGGTATGTAGAAGGGAGTTAAAATGCTTAATTTATGCCTCCTTAGTCGGCAAAGTTTTCTTATGCATGGTAGAGTTACTCTTCAAGCATTTACATCATATTTTTCTTTGCCATGTAATTGGTACAGGAAACTATATATTCATGACTTGTAAACATGTAATTGGTTGCTCAATGGCAGACTGATTTATAGCCTCAACCACTGACTGTTGCGAAAGAAGGAAGCACCACCCTATAGAGATTGAAAAACGAAGCCTCGTTTTATCTCTGTACGTAGTTATTAAAAAAAAAATGAATAATCAGTGTTCATGTTTTTCTGAATTCTCATATTTTGTTTGAAAATATTTTTTTAAAAGAAATTAAAAACTAAAAATGATATAATTTCTCAAATATGCATGTGGGCACTAACAAATTTCTTTACCGTGGTTAGCATCACTCTGTAAGATTCATGTGTGTATTGAACTATTTCTTGAGGGAGATGAATAGGGATAGTATAAAAAAGATGATAAATATGGAAACATGTCTTGCATTTATAATAAAACCAATTTCTAAAGTTGATCCTACATTTAAGACCGGAGGAGGGGCATATTGATATGCAGTAATCTGGGGATGTTGTGATCTTGAAACTTTGTTGGTGATCTAAGCAGATAACTACTATAACTACTGTAGATCATTGTCATTTTTCTCTGGTATCTTATATTAGTTGATTGACAAAATTAAGATCATTGATTCAAAAATTGGTTGTTATTGTTGCTGCTGCTGTTTTTACAACAGGCTTCTAAGGATATGCGTTCATCAAAGTTCTGTTTGGACCCAGCAGGGGACACGCCATCGTCCTGTCGTCTATTTGATGCAATAGTGAGTCACTGTGTTCCTGTGATAGTGAGTGATAAGATTGAGCTGCCATTTGAGGAGGAGATCGATTACACCAAGTTCTCAGTTTTCTTCTCCTTCAAGGAGGCATTGGAACCAGGCTTCATGGTGGATCAGCTTCGCAAGTTCCCGAAAGAGAAATGGCTTGAGATGTGGAAGCAGCTCAAGAACATTTCCCATTTCTATGAGTTCCATTACCCTCCAAAGAAGCAAGATGCTGTTAATATGCTGTGGAGACAGGTCAGGCATAAGCTTCCTGAGGTCAGCCTAGAAATTCATAGAAGCCACAGATTGAAAGTCCCAGATTGGTGGCGTCGCAGATTGCTGTTTTTACAACACTCCGATGTCAGAGCAAGAGTTGGGAATGAAATTACACAAGGCAGTTGACTTCCTTCCATAACTTTTTTTTTTAAAAAAACTGAATACTATTAAAACAACTCCAACAACATTACACGGGTTGGTGATGTCAAAATATCGTCCTCTCCAACCCCTTCATGTAGCTCACACAGGGGTTGGTTATAAAAACAAAAATTACCAATTAAATGATAAGCCATCCTGACTAACCTATCTACTAGAGTATTCTCTGTCCTCGAAACATGCTGTAAAACAATGTTCCAATCGCGACAAATTATCATATGGGTTTCATCGACAACATCCTTGAACGAATGACTGCCGTTACAACTCCGAGACATTAAGTTAATGGCCTCAATGTAATCTGAATTGACTATAATCTGGTTGTACCCACGGTTCCAGCATAATTGAAGCCCATGAATGACCGCAATAACTTCCGCTACTACAGGGGGTACTCAGGTAAGCTTGCAGCTAAATCCGCATTTCCATTGGCCATCTCCTCCTAAGATTACTTCGCCATAGCCGCTTCACCCTGAGCTAGGAAAAGAACCATTTACTTCTAGTTTGCAAGCCTCCAGGCCTCCATTGATTTCCTCCTGTAGATTAACTCGTTGACTTGCATAAAATTTATTTGACAAGAGAGATTGGTCCCAGCAAGCCTGAAAGAAGGTAGAAAGAGCATTATCCTGATCACCATTGTTATCTTTTCCAAAGACTCTCTTGCATCGGTCTTTCCATATATCCCAGCAAATGTATCCAAACAGGACTTTAATTTCCATCTTAGCTTTCAAGTAAACTCCCTGCCTGCTTCCTTCGTTAGGTTCCATCTTATTCAATCAATTCCTTGCAGTGATGAGAATTCAATCCCTCAAATAACGTTTAACTCCCTTATAATCCAATCCCTCAAATAATTTTGTGAAATCAAATTAATTTTAAGCCTTTCAACAATTTTTTATGAGAATTTCATAAATTAAATTTATTTATAATAATTCATCTATTTAAAGTTAAAAATATCATATATTTTTTTAGCACTAGTTCAAAGATAGAAGAATAAAAATATCTAATTGTATTAGAATTTCACATCTTTTACGTTATACGTTATTGAATGGTGTTATTTAATGGTTTTACCGAAATTGAATAGTCTTATTAACACACAAATGTACAACTTCCCCGTAAATTTTAAATTCAGTTGCCTTTATAGTGCTTGTTTGGCAACATCGTTGTCAAAACGGTGCACGTAAATCGAGACAAAACCATTTTGAAATATATAAAAACTATCTCGAAATCCATAAAAACCATCTTGAAATCCGTAAAACCATCTCGAAATCCATAAAATACCTCGAAATCTGTAAAATCCATTCTCCCAACAGAGTTCCCAAACACAAACATATTCATCATGACAGGAATCGTGTTTTTACATTGTAATTTATGGGTATGACAAATAGAATCAGACTGAGATTGTTGGAAAAACCCACGCCCTTCTGAGAAATACAGAAATATATATATATATATATCTTATCTGTTTTTTTTTGTCGATCAAATTATATCTTATCAAATTTGTGTTTTGATTTTACGCTATCCCCCGTGTCGTCATCTACCAACTGGATTAAGTATTAGGAGAGTTATTTTACAGAAATGAGAGGAATTTTATCTCAATTTATATGTAACAAAAACACAACATTCTTTCCAATCAAGCATTTCCAGTGGGAACATTAAGGTTGATGCTGAAAAAGCCGAATTAAATAGACCTTCATTGAGAAACACTTAATGATGCAAAGCTTCCAGACAAGGGGTTTGTTTGCAATAATGTTTAGAAAGATCAAACGCACGTTTAACAGTGTTTTTTCTGTAAAACGAGATAATATTTTCCATATATTTATCTTGATTTACGTAAAATTAGCGTTATTAAACGGACTGAACCTCGTCAAGCTCATCATGCACTATTGTACTGCATCACATCATCCAGCATGCAGGTTATCTGGAATGGGTCCCCCCCTCACCTTCTCCCAAGCCCACTCGTGGAGTCCGCCAAGGGGGCCACTCTCTCCGTACATCTTTTGTTCTGAGCGTCTTTCCCAAGCAATTAATGCAGAAGTCAATGCAGGAAATTGGGAAACCATTCGCATGGTTAAAGAAGGTCCCCCTCACAGCTTTTTTTTTTTTTTTTTTTCAAGATGATCTAGTGGTCTTCAGCTTCACTACCCACAGACTCATCAAGCGAATCTTACAGGACTTCTGTGGCTCCTCGGGACATTCAGTTAGCCAAGCCAAAACACGAGTTTTTCTCCAAAAATGTTGTGAGAACAGATGCCGACTACATTTGCTATCAGCTGGGTTATACTAAAACATATCACCCAGGGAAATATCTTAGGTGTTCCTCTGCTGCACTCCCGTGTGACCAAAGACACGTATCTCTATTTAGTTGAAAGAGTACAGCAAAAACTCTCTAGTTGGAAAGCTCGCGCACTTTCTTTGGCAGGCCGATTTACTTGATGCCGAAGGACAATGACAATGGCAAATGTTCCAAGACAAGTTACCAACGTCTATTAATCTCCAGATTGCTGCATCTAAGCCACCTTCTCCAACGGATGGTGCTGCTTCTTGTTTATGGAACCTTACTAGCAATGGAGCCTTCTCAGTTACGTCAGCGTATAACATTCTGGAGGAAGATTACTGGAACGAGGAGGGGAAGCACTGGAAGCATATATGGCAATGGCCTGGCCCCTAACGCATTGGCACATTCCTCTGGCTAGCCGTCAAAGGGAAACTTCTTTCAAAAGCTGAGAGGTCGAGGAGACACCTTACTTTGGAGTTGGCGTGCGAGCTGTGTGATGGTGAGATAGAAGACCTAGACCACGTCCTTCGGAAATGTCCCTTGGCGGTGAATTGGT
>JANTPZ010143851.1:0-18645 GCA_025593235.1 Vachellia pachyceras | reverse complement strand
ACTTTCATTCATGCATGGGAAAGCATGATTTTAACTCTTCTATATCAAATGGAAAATTGGGCAGCATCTCCCCTTAAACTTCAAGATTTCCCAAATTTACAAAATCATCAAAACAATCTCAAACAATCACAATATATATATATATATATCAAAACACTCCTTACAACACAAGGAGACTTTCTCTACCATTCAATAGCTCTAAATCCCTCTCTTTCTCACTTTTCTCTCAAGAACCCTAAGTATTCAAACTTGAAAAAGAGAGCTCAAATCAAAATTCCAATCCATGGAAGTTGTAGAGGAGGTTGAGAGGAAGAATTTCATGTATAGCATAAGATAGTAACTCCTCTTACCTTGGATTTTCTTCAAGCTCTTCTCCTTCTCCATGGCTGAAAAATGGAGTCCTCCTTGCTCCTTTTTCTGCCCAAAATGTCGGCCAAATGGTGGTGGAAGAGAAGGAGAAATTGTATTTATAAAAATCCCTCACAATTAAATGGATGGTTGAGATTTAATTTCATTAAGGAGGTTAATCCAAAGGCTAGGATTTAGCCACACCTCCACCATTTGTTTCCTTCTCATTGGCCACTTAAAAATATCATCATGGAGGCTTAAAAAATCTGGTTATGGTTTGGTTACATTAACCAAACCGAATTCCATTCGGTTACTTCTACCGATTACACTTTTTACCGGTAAACATAACTCTATTCCGGTAAATCTTTTTCTGCTTTTCTGAAAATATTTTCTTCCTCATTTAATCTCCATAATTCTCTCTTGAATATATTCAAATCATCATCCTCAAATTGTCTCTTGATCCATCCAAAATTTACAGGATTATTTTATCCTGCCGAAAACTCCTGAAAACGAGCAATTTTGGAATAAATCATTTTTAGGGCTTTATAATTTTCTATATTTTTCATTGGTACTCTAGCCCTCATTTTTCCCCAAAATACCTTCTAAATTGTTCCAAATTAATATTTGCAAGAAATTATATTTTTGGGGATTTTTCGAGCCTTTTCCTCTTTTTCGGGAAAATCGCCTTAATCGTACTTTGGGCAATAATTTTGTAAAATACTATAGAATTCACTGAATCTTTCTAGGCTCTGGTTTCTGGTCTTAGAGAACTCCTGATACCTTAAATAAATACCTTCAGTTATTAAATATTTAAAATTCCATAATTCATCGTCCAGACCGAATTTCAACAATCGGTTGAATCTCTAGTGATCAGTGAGTTCTGCTCTATCTTTTGGGCATCTGTGGATTTTTCTGATTTTTGGTCAACTGTTTGACTCTTTGACTTTGAGTTTGACTTTGACTTTGTCAAATGACCAAAATGCCCTCACACATTCTCTTAATGACCAAAATGCCCTTTCACAATCTAACTTTTCATAATTTTCCATTTTGCCCTAAACCTTTTGGCCCTTGATCTATTGGTTTCTGATTCCTGGGGAAACTTCCCAGGGGGTCACCCATCCTAAAATTTCTCCAGGGCGAGCACGCTAACGTTAAAGTTCTTACCGACTTCCATCCACCGGGCCAAATCTGATTCTGCGACTTCCGGCCCAATAGTGTCAACTCTTTCCGTACTTTCTATCCGTGGCCTCTATCTTGACTTTGGACTACTGGTTTAGCCATTTTTATCAAATGACCATACTGCTCTTGGTCTTTATACTTAATGACATTTATGTCCTTGGCTTATATTCTTAGAAATCTCAAAGCCTTAGGACTAATCTAACCAAGGTCTCTTAATTCCACTGACATCTCCTTTTTCTATACTTTTATTTCTGGGCCTTGTCTTATCTTATAACTATCAATTTGGCCTCTATGTCAGCTTACAGAAAAGGTGGATATTACATGACTCAGAGCAAAGAAGAAGGAAAAGAGAGGAGATAAAAATGAAGTTTTGTACTCCTCTACTTGCTTATCATGTAGTAGAGTCTCTATAAGCAAGCAACACTAACTACATTAGGCCATCAAGAGGGAACTTTACGACTCATGAGGAAGAGTTGATCATTCAACTAGAGGCTCTTATAAGAAACAATTAATATCCAGAAACATCTTCATCCTATTAGATTTTTTGTCCTTGTTTTAAGGAGATTTTATAAAAATACTTTTTAAGCCATATAAACTTCAAGTTAAATGAGATACAAAATTTAATATGGATGATAATAATGAGAAATGCAAAGTTCAAATTTAGTACAATATTGCTTGGACTAAAATATTGGGAATAGAAATGCAAAGCACTACAACTAAATTAGGGACAATAACTGAACAGAAATATAAATTACAACCACAATGAGAAGAACACAAGTAACCTAACAACTTAACCTTAAGTTGAATTTAAAATTCAACAACAGTGGGATAAACATATGTAAGAAATTAAAGAAATAAACATAGGGTTGATTCCAAATTCAAGGTACAATATTGGGATAACTTGACTGGCCATTACATTAAACAGAGTCAATATCACAATATAAGTTACATAGTCTCTTGCTTGATAACTTTCAACAACCTATCACTGGCAACAGAGGCTGATGGGGCATTAGCTTCAACTGCATTATGATGGTCAACACAATTCCTCCTTAAAAGTGCCTTTCTTTTTTCCTTAAGTAGGTGTAGGAGGGAGGTCATGACAACGTTGGGATTGGGTGGTATCTATAGCACCTACATCTACTAAATTATTTAGCTCACGACATGGGCAATAGGTGTTAATCCACTACCATCCATGGCTACAATAACCTGGATTGGATTCTAAATAAATAAAATTACATAGTTAGAAGGAGACATGGACAAGTAATATAAAAAGGAAGAATTTATTGGTTTTAATAAGCACCTCAATTCCTGCATCAAAATGACCCTCACCATCCACTTCTTGCTACAGGTGGTTACAAAACTAGATTAGCATCTGACTATAAAAATCAATGTGAAATCAAAAGAAAGTGTGTGAATTTTGTAAGAAAATGTAGACCACTTGGTCAGAAGCTGCTACATTAAATTGGTCAATTAAGTCTTCACACATTGTGTATTACGTAACACTCTAACTGGAACTAATGCACTTTGCATTGAATTCATTATGCTTCAGCTTAAGTAGCATCATCTTCCCAACAATTGAATCACATTATTCAGGGAAGTCATACTCAAATGCATTCTGAAAAATGAGGAGAAACATAGTTGAGTTAAATAATAAAACAGAATGGAAGATATGTTTATGGGACAAGAATGATGGATTACATACAGCTAGTAGAATCTGCTGAAGCTCAACAACTAAGTTTCCAAGTAATTAGGAAGCAAGTTTATCCCAAAAAACCACTGAGGCACTTCTACTATCATCTACAACTTTGTAGTGAATCTTCAGCCTACAAAGTATAATAAGATTATTTATTGTAGATAGCTATATGTAAACGTAGCTGATTTGATGAGTTAGGCTTCTTCTTACAGTTTGGACGGTACAAAGTGTTCCTATCCTCTCTAGGCTTAGATGCATACTTGGCACAACCTTCATAGTTCCAACTATGCTGGGTCTCCAACCTCTCTATTAGGCATGTCACAATAAAGCTTTCTCCCTAAAAACAATATAAAAGAACAAATATTGTAAATTTTTTCGTTGGCTGGACAACTTTTTTGACTTACAAGAAATGGGAATAGAATATAAAACCATGTTTTGTGTGTGTAAAGTTAGATGAAAAGTGGGCAAAAAGGTTTGATAAGACATATTGAAGGCATCTAGTCTCTTTTCATGTAGACAGTGACAAATAAACTATATAAGTCAAAACACATATTTTTTAATCATCAAATGCTATATGCATAGTGTTCATTGAACTCAACAACAATCTTGGTTCATTGAACTATGGATAGGTAATTGTATAGTCATAAAGTGAAGCAAATAGAGAAGTGTATACAGATTCTCTTTAGGGATAGAGTGAAACTTTGAAGTTTGGTTCCTAGCGGCAACTTGATTACTGTTTTTTAATTTGAATTTTTTTGATGCTTGCATACAATGTATATAGATTCTCTTTAGGGATAAAATGCTTGTAGATGGATAAGTGTATGCATATTTTTATGGTATGAAGGTCATTTTTATTGGAATATCTGAACTACTATTTTGACTTACAAGAAAAAAGAAAAGAAAACATAACCATGATGATTAACGTGTGGATGGTTAGATGAAAAATAGGGGAAAAAGATTATAAGAGATATTGAATGCAAGCAATCCCTTTTCATGTAAATAGTAACAAAGGAATAACAAAGCTGAAAAACAGGTCCTCCTTACAAGTTTACAGAAAAGCAGCAACCAAAGGTAAAAAAAACTATTCTTTGTGTAATAATCAATTAAGAGATGGTTGGAATCAAATGGTATCATGCATTTTGGATGGTACAAAGGATGAGTATTGTCTTTGAAAAATGTTGAGTGTCATCTTTACTTGCACTAAGAATGATTTTCAGTTGCAACTTATAATTATTTATTAACGTAATGTGAAGAGATCAAGTTATCTTGCAAATAGAATCATCTTTTAATATGTAAATATATTTATGTTCATCAATGTGGGACACTTACGAAGCATTCCTACTTAACATATTTATGCATTAGGTCAGAGTTCAAGTCTGAATACAAATAACATGTAATCTATTTAAACCAGAAGGTCACAATTCAAGCGAAGTGAATAGAGTGAAGGATGAAGGTCTGCAAACCTGGATGGTAAGGCTGTAGCAGTAATTTGAAATGAACTTTGAACTTGGAATCAGAAATAGCAGGACCTCTTTACTGGTTTACAGAAAAAGCATCAACCATTTAGGTGAATATCAAGTATTTAAGGATGGGCAAGTTGAACACCATGAGAAAGTAATGGCAAGCAAATGAATCCAGACATTTAGAGTGAGCTACAGACTTGGTTATTGTAAGTGACATTGAAAACTATATTAGATAAAGCAAAATGTTCTCTAACTTAGTTTTCAGAAGGGATAATCACCAAAGGGTAAAGGCATCACCCAACATACTTATATGAAAAACATAGACACTCAAGTTGTTCTGCTGCTCAGTTTTTGTAAGCTACCCTATTCATTTGGCTAAGCACAACCATGAAGGAAAAAAAGTCCACGCATTGAAGAAACAAATGCACATTCTTTCAAGTGCACAGATTTCTAAAACCTTATATGTTTAAGGAAGCTGATTGCTAAAATATCTTAAAGGATGTTTTATTTTTTTCATGAACACGAAAGCAAGAGGGTGCAAACTTTGATCTTGGGAAATTATCTTTACAGATAGGTTATATAACCATATATTGGCATGAGCTTCAGCTTTATATACTTTGAATGCATATTTTCCTACTGTTTGAACTTTAAAACTATGAGAAGCGCATCCACAAACATATCATGTTTACTACGCATAATCAAATATATATACATATATGTATACATGTTATTGTGGTCTTGTGTTAGTGTTAGTGCTTTAATTGTTGGATGGTGTTTCATATTTTTATGAGCATAATGGAAAAGTTCGATTTCAAGCTTCACAGGCAGTGGATGGTCCAGATCTGGTAGGATGAGTGAGAGAGGACAAAAGGAAATGTTATTATTTCCTCTTCCATTGGTTTCGATTTGTGTGGTGTTAGCAGATCGAGTTTACATTTAGAGCGTCTAACTCTTCTAAAAGTAACATCGTTAAATATTGCAAAATGTAAATGTTTCTCAAATCATTTTGTTTGATTTGAATGATACATGGTTACTAGCTTGAATTTAATTACTTCCCTCATAGGTCTATGCTTGGTTATGTAGAATCAGTCCCACTGTACTTTAACTAACTTCACCACCGTTGAGAACAGAGACAAACCCCTTGTGTTAAAGAAACTTACAAAGTTGTGGGAAAAACCTGAACTATAAAATCTGTAATCATAAAATGTAAGGAAGTTGTAGGAAACTCTTCCATGGGAGATGACTCTTCTTCTCACAGAATATATAACCAGCACCTAATATGGGTCCTTTTTTAGTCTGTGTTATGGGTTATGCGCTTGGAAATGTACATGTAGTACAAGAATGAATAAACAACTTTTAACATAAAACCTTTGCTTATCACTCATCTCAACTTTTAAAATGAAAGAACGACTGGGATCAAACATATTACAAGAACAAATAAATAACTACAAATGGGCCAATAGTGGAGCAAAGCTGAAACCTTTGAAGACACACATAATAAACATGCATTTTCCATGACTTCTCAGTTGGCTTAAAGTATTTCACTCATCTTCTAGCTACATGTATTTTACAAGATAACCCTGGTGATGCTTGATTATGGGAGCTGACTTCAAGACATAACATGAATCAAGCCAGCTTCTTGTACAAAGCTACAATAATGGCATTCTAAGAATGATAGACCGTTCAGGTCTGGATATAGCCATTCATGGTTGACCTTTACGACCGGCACTTTATATTCATAATTTATGAGGTTGATTAAACCTGTTGCTCCGCAGCACCCTTTGTAATATCCCTACTTTTCTACTAACTGATACAAAGGGTAGATCGGTAATTATGTGAAGATGTAAGGCCCATAGATAGGAAGTATAGAAAAGGAAAATGCCTATAGATAAAAAAAATATCATAATTGATTAAGTCCCTAAGTCTTGAGAATTCTAAGTGGAGATGACCAAAGGGCAAAATGGTCATTTTTATTAAAAAAGGCCCAAGGCATAAATGTTATTAAATAATAAGGGCAAAAAGGGAAATTAGTCATGAAAGACCAAAGGTAAAGATGGAATTAAGAATGAGTAGAAAAAGTAGTGGTATTTTGGTAATTATGGAAAAAGTAAGAAAGAGTAGGAAAAGTAAGGTCAAAAGTCAAAGTTGACCCATGAAAGTCAACGTTGACTAAAAAGTCAACCGTTGACCAAAATGCCGAAAAATTTTTTAGAGGCCTAAAGGATAGAGCGGGACTAGCGAATCAGAAGCGTGTCTCCTGGATTTTTGAGATTCAACTTAGATTGTTAATTATGGAATTTTTAAAGATTAATCTACCGAAAAATAATTATTTTGAGGTAGCAGGAGTCTTCAAATGTCACAGATTCGAACTAAGAAAAGTGGATTCTAAAGTAATTAATAAAATTGTTATCCAGTATCCGGTAAAGGTGAATTCTTAGATCAGAGAACAAACCACCCGAAAACCCTGGAAAATGATTTTCTTAGAAAATTAATTACGGAAAATCCGAAAAGAATTTTGAGAAATGGAAGTATCAGGGAAAATTCTAGGAATTTTTCATGCCCTAAAGTCAAATTGGCCACCGGAAGCATGTTTTACGGGTTTTCGTCGGAATCAAGGAATCCTGACGAATTACGAGGAATCCTAGGGGTATTTTGGGAATAAGAGGATGCCATACTCATGAGGAAAATAAGGAGATGAAACAAGGAAGAAAATATCTCCAGAATACTAGATAAAGAATTTACCGGAGAAAAGTTAACGTTACCAAGGGTAAATAGCAACTAAAGCAAGTAACTGGATAACAAATGATTAGTTAGCCTAACTAAGTCATTGAGGGAGAAGTTGAGAGCAATAGTTACAGCTTTTAAGCAAGCCACAAGAGCTTGACAAGTGGCAACATCTTAGCTCTTGAAACCAAAACTTAGCCATTAAGTTTTAATCCTCACCCTTCATTATTTCAAGAGACTTTTTAATTAGATAACTCTCCATTCTCTACCTCATTTTCTACCACCTCTCTCCCTCTCTCATGGTCTGAAATTTTCTCTCCCTCCCAAGCCAAGAAAGACGCCATTTTGCTCTCAAGAGGAAGAAGAGCAAGCTCACAACAACAAGGTAATTCCCCAAGCAACCAAACTTTTCATTTTTCTACTCCTTGCAGCCTCTTCTACCTTTTCATGGGTTTGTTTTCTTGAATAGAGCCCTCCTTTTAAAGATGAAAATTTAGGGTTTCAAGAAAAGGAAATGGAAAAGAGAAGGTTTTAGAGGTAATAAATGATTGCAAGTTCTTTCTTGAGTAGTAATGAGTAGTTTGATATATGTTATTGGTTGTTTCGGTTATTGTGGAAATTTTTGGAAAACCCTAAGTGAATGAGGAGGTGATGTCCATTTGAGGTCTTGAGGGGAAAGGTGTGCTTGAGTTATTTGATGCTTGAGTGATGATTTGGAAGAAGGAAAAGGCAAGAACACATGAGAAAAAATTGAAAAACCCAAACCCTTCCTTTTGCTCTGTTTTTCAAAAAATTGAAAGAAATAGAAGGAGTGGGATTTTGATGATTCTAATGCTACCAATGGCTCTAAAATGAAGTTTTGTGTAAGGTAAAAATAGGAAATGGATATGAGAAGCATTAAGAACCATAAAATCAAGTTTTGAACTTGTAGGGTTTTCGAAAAGTCAAAGGAGAGCTTTATTGCGTTTTTGTAGGTTTCTTGCATTGTGATGGTAGGAAATTCATGTGTATATTATTACATGATCTTTAGGAAGTTGAGACCTTCAAGAGCACATTTGGAAGGATATCCAAGAGAGCTTTAAAGTTAAAGGGAAGCTAAGCTAAAGAGGTAGCAAGACTACTAATCCTAACTTAAGTCTTATGAAACTTATTTGTGAATGGTGCAGATTTTTGTGATGATGTAAGTGGATGATATGTGTATGAAATGTGACCTTGATGCTATGACCATGTGCATTATAAATTGTAGTTTGAACATATCACATATTGTATGATCATACACTTGTTTTAATGTTACCATATGCACATTCACAATGTTTATTGATTATTTAGTTTTGCTATTGGGATTCCCAAATCTCATTACCTACCAACTAACCATGTAGGTGGAAGCTCAAGCAAGGGTAAGTAAAAGGTTATTGATGAATGAAGATGATGCTCTTGCTTGAGTGAATTTTGTGTAAATGTTATGATTTGTTAAGCTCTACCTACAAGATTGTTGTAGTTGTACTCTATAAACCTCTACATGAAGTAGTAAGTGGATATGTGATGATGCATACATGGGCATGGGATTAGAAATGCTAAGGAATGATAAGAAGTAATGCGTGGTGAGAGGTTGATTTATGAACCAAAAAGAGGCTTTGATGATTTTTAAGAAAAGTTAGATTTCAAAGCAAATGGGTTCCAAAGACCATGAAAACTAATCTTTTTTCAAAGCAAGGAAAAATAGCAAAAAAGCTTTAATTGAGCTGAAACTTTTCAATTGAATATTACACATCCCAAGCTTTAAAAGGACATAAATTTTGCCAAATTCGGATGTGTACTTTAAGAAAAATGATTTTTCAAAGTTAAAGGAAAAACTGGAAAAACAGAAAGTGACCATTTAAACAGTGCTTTGTTTTCAAAATAAACTAATTCAAATGGGCAAGGTTATAGGCCAATGAGTACTTTTCCCCTATATATCACTTAATAATCTTAATTTAGGAATTGAAACCACTCTATTTTCATTTTTCTAGAATTAATTATGGATTTTCAAAGTTGGGCCAAAAATCTGAAAAATGGACTAGTGAACAGTAACTACGTTTTTTATTTTTTTTCAAGTTCACTTAAATGGTCAATTTGAGTTATCCAAGGTCCTAGAGTGGTTCAATAGTGATCTATCATGAGGATAATAAGGGATAATAGGAGGTGTTACACTTGGTGGTATCAGAGTATAGGTTTTAGGCAACTTATGCTTTTTATGCCTTGTTATTGCATAGCTATATGAATTGATTATTATGATGTTTGAAATATGTTGAGTGCATTGCTTGAATTGTGGCTTAAGTTGAATTAGCTATTGATCTATTTATGTTTTAAATGGATGTACGTGAATAGATAAACATGAATAGTAAGAGCATTGAGGTTACGCAACCCCTATTCTCTGACCCTGAGAATAAATCTTACGATGTGTATACACCGGAAGTAAGTATGCACTCAGAGCCGTCTGTCAATCAAGGTGATATCTTTGATGATAGTTTAGAAAAAGATTCAGATCTTGAGATAGAGTCACCTAGGACAGAGGAAGACAATCCACAAGTGGATGTGGAGTATTGGTTAGCAGAACCAATCGCAATTGTACCCTTACATACAGTTAGACCAGTAAAGGAAAGCCTCCCAAAGAAGGAACCATCGGAGATGGGGTCTACTGCTATGGAGTTATCCCAGGATTCTAACATAGCAATGGAAGTGGAGATGGAGTAGTGGTAACACCTATTATCCCCTATTATCCTCATGTTAGATTCCAGGGTTTTTGGGTGCTTTGTTCTCCAATCTAAGAATTTGCCTTTACCGGATACTAGATAACAATTTTATTAATTACTTTAGAATCCATTTTAACTTTTCTCAATTTGGGTCTCCGACATTTGAGGACTCCTGCTACCTCAAAATAATTATTTTTCGGCCGATTAATCCTTAAAAATTCCATAATTAAAAATCTAAGCTGAATCTCAAAAATCCGGGAGACACGATTCTGATCCGCTAGTCCCGCTCTATCCTTTAGGCCTCTGTAAATTTTCTGGTATTTTTGGTCAACGGTTGACTTCCCTTGGTCAACTTTGACTTTTGACCTTACTTTTCCTACTATTTCTTACTTTTTCCATAATTACCAAAATGCCACTGCTTTTTCTACTCTTTCTTAATTCCATCTTTACCTTTGGTCTTTTATGACTAATTTCCCTTTTTGCCCTTATTATTTAATAACATTTATGCCTTGGACCTTTTTAATCAAAATGACCATTTTATCCTTGTCATTTATACCAAATGACCATTTTGCCCTCTGGTCATCTCCACTTAGAATTCTTAAGACTTAGGCACTTAGTCAATTATGATCTTTTTTATCTATAGACATTTTCCTTTTCTATATTTCCTATCTATGGGCCTTGCATCTTCTCATAATTACCGATCTAGCCTTTGTATCAATTAGCATAAAAGTAGGGATATTACACCCCGCATGACCTTCAAAAAGAAGCCAACATATAATGATGTAGTGTAAACATGAAAAAAAACAGATGACCTAATTGACTCACGTTTTTGAAGCAAAGATATGTTTGAAGTGGAGGGCTCATAAATGACAGAAATATATGGTACAGCAACGACACAGACTAAGCATGAGAGAATGGAAGTGGTAGAATGTAGCATTTTAAAGGCAATAGAGGTGGCGAATAGAACTTTCAAATTTGGAGCCGAAAGCCAAAAAGTTCAAGTTGTGTCCTTAGGAACAGAGCCCAATAAAGTTTTTTATGCAGGCCGTGGAGGTGCTGTGAACAGTGAAATGAGTGTGAAGCCCGGAATGAAGGATGCGGCTTGGTGGAGAGATATTGATGCATGCATTTACAAGATGAGTACGGAGAACATAATGTAACCGATGCTATAAATATTTGGCTAAGAGGCCATTTATAGTGAGATTTCATCAAACAAGTGTACGTGTCAATACATATATAATGCGATCATATAAATTCTCAATCAGCAACATTCGTAGACAAAAACAATGGAGTTCAAAAGGTCAGAGGAGAAAAATGTGTCTACAACTTCTGAAAATGTGCTTCAATCTTATTGATATGTTCTTCATTGGCAGCATCTAGTCATTTGTTGTTGGAAGGTATAAACATCCAATACTCTCAAATCCAACGGAAGACCCATCAAAAAGATGATACAAAAATCAAAATTTAAAAGTGTGGTGTTTATCTCACTACCATTTCCACTTGCCTCTTTTCCCAAATTTTCTGGCTTTTCTCTCCAAAATTCTTGTGTGTACTTGCCTCAAACTTTACTCTCCTTTTTTATTGGTAACACGTAGAGCTTTTCCCCCATTAATGAAATTTTTTAATTTTTGTTTTTCGTATTCTTTAAGATTCCCCATTAACGAAATCACTTAATCTAAAACCAAACAACATAAATGATGGATTCTTTTTTTTTATATTTTCGTTTCTTACTTTTCTTGATGAACAATATAACACCACACGTCCTAATCTAGACCGACCCAATCATCATCTATGAGAAATTTATTTTTTATTCTTTCATGGTATTCCTTACTCTTGGTGACAATCGACGTCATAAGTGAGATTTTTCTTACTAGGAAACTTTCCTAAATTTCAATTACAATCCAATCCTTATAAATAAGGTTTTCCTAAATTGTTGGAATCAAAACTTAATATCAAATGCAAGTCAATCACAATTAATGAACTTTTCCCAAACTGCAAGAAAGAATCAAGAAAGAGTTTTTCAATTTTTATTATTTTTAATTTTATCATCTTTGTAGACAAGAGAAAAAAGGGTGTTTACAATAGTTATCCATATTTTTTAGTAAGTAAATCATTTTAACCATGATAGGGTAATTTATTCATACTTGTGCTATTTTCTATCATGGTCAAGTTTTAAAAGTTATGATTTAACACTTTAACCATGATTAACTATCATGATTGTGAATTTGTTTTGGGTGAAGATATAGCATGTTGCAATTTGCATACCATATGTTCAACAAAATTTTCAAATTTTTATTATCATTAAAATCATAAGAATTCGCATTCAATTCCTCCTACAGGAATTTTTTTTTTTTTGCAAGATCAAATTCAAAAACTTGTATTTAAATGGTCATAATCCATTTTACTAGGACCATTACATATAAGTGTAAATTATAAAATTTTGTAAATCTAAAAAATTTAACTATAAAAACTAAGATTCAATTTGGAAAATTAGAAGTTCAATGGCTTAATCTAAGTACTTGAATTGGATCAACACTTAGTAAGTAGTGAACTTGCTTGCCCAAGCATTGTGGAGGGCTAGAAGTTATTTAGAAGAAAAGTTGACGTTTGAATAGGCTTCAGGATGGAATGCATTTGAAGGGAATATGAGCTTTTGGTGAAAAGTAAGAGATAGTTACAGTGGCATCCTTAAAAGCTCCTTTTCAAGGCAGAAACAACAAAAATGGATTGCCTAGAATTATTTTTTATATCATTTTAAGTCATTTTTCATTAAAATTTAATTTCAAAACATTTATTTAAATAAGTTTTCATTTCCATAAAAAGCCATTTCTGCTACTTATTACGCAGACATAAATCACATCATATAATATAACTTTTACCCTACCTTCATTTTTCAAATTTCATTCTACAAAAAATTACTTTTACTACCGTTTATCCAAACGAACTAAATATGTGATCATTTTGTCTTTGCAACTGCACTTCAAGTTTTGCAACTAATATTTTGAAATTGACAAAACTTCTAGCAATTCGCATCATTAGAAATAATTTTTTCAATATTTCAATTGAGTTTAAAAAAAAGTTTAACCAAATTTTTTATATTTACAACTAAACTAGGTATTTGCCTATGTAATTATTAATTTTCTAATTTCTAAATATCATTTTTTTCATGATTTTTTTTCCTTTTTTGGCCTTTTTAATAAAAGAAGAATCTAAGGCCAAGAAGGTGCAGTAAAGCTAGGAATTTGGACTGGATTGACCCTATAGGGTTAGCCCTTCACAGGATCAGGCCTAAACAGGTAGATCCATTTAAACCCGCTAACATAAAAGGTTTGATTTTTAAACCTGGCCCTTGAACTGACAGGCTCGAGCCAACCCGCTGGCTTTTGGCCCGTTTAACAAAAAATGATTTTTTTTTATTTTTTTTCAATTTAAGTAGCGAAATTTATAATTTGAGATATAAATAATATCAAAATTAAATTAAAATAAATAAAGTTAAGATAAAAATATATTAGGAATGAAAATTTTAATACCTGGATATTAAAACTGTTTTCAATAGTAGTCACATGATTTATAATTAGAAGTAAGAGGATATCTAAATGTTATTAATGCAAGCAATAAAATGATAAAATAAAGTTTTGTATTAATTCCCCAATTTTACTGCTCTATATCTGAGCTTGTTGGTCACGGACTAGCTCATGAGTCATGAGCCGGCCCAAGGGTTACGGGCATATTTATCATATTTTACTTTTTTTTCAAATAGATCAAGTTAAAACAATAGATTTTTAATTTGGTCTTTGAAAAATAGTTTGTATGTGAAAAACAACATAATAATCTTGATGCTGAAATTGGAAAAAAATAAGGATTCAATGAGTGAAAATATGTATGTGTGGGTTGTTATATAACACACACAATAACTGAAAATAAATGTTTGATTTGAAATGATTTCTTCTAAGGACTTGTTTGGGAGTCCGGGTAAATCTAAGTTTTGCCCCAAAACTTAGATTTTATTTAGATACTCACATTTTTTTAAAAATCTAGGCTTTGTTACAAAACATAGGTTTGAAACCTAAATTTTGAAAAAGTTATTTTCTTATCAAATCGCACACTCTCTTATAATAAATTTTCTTTTTCCTTTTTTTCTTTCTCCTACTTATTTTTTCTCTCGAAATCCATTAAAGTTATTCTCACTATACTTTCTCAAAGACAATGTGCTTGTTTGGGAACACCGTTTCCCAAACGGTACACGCAAGCTAAGACAAAACCATTTCAAAATATGTAAAAACCATCTCTTGATCCATAAAAACCATCTCAAAATCTGTAAAATCATCTCGAAATCCATAAAATCACCTCGAAAGCTGTGAATTCCTTTCTCCCAACAGATTCCCAAACACACACAATTACTTTTTCAAAATATAGGTTTTACTTCGGAATCTGTAAAAGTTATTTTCCCAAAATATATTCTTCAAAACCTAGGTTTTACCTCAAACTCCGTAAAAGTTATTATTTATGGGACTTCCAAACAATCACTAAAACTTGAAAGAAAATAGATAATCGTTATAATATAATGCATTAGATAAAAGGTAAGAAAAGGTATGTTTCAACAATATTTTTTTTCTTTTCACATCTTTAGGATTTTATGGGCATATGCTTGATAACAAAATAAATTTAAAAATAAATGTTTGATTTAAAAGAATTTATTTTTAAACTTTAAAGTAAAAATAAAAAGAATAAAGAATGTCTAAAATAAAAATAAAAAATAAATTGGTGGACCCTAAACGGATCGACACTTTTAAACTCGGCCCTGTAAAATCAACCCTTTTAAATCACATATTTGACCTTCAGTTTAAATGGGTCGACGGTCCAGGCTTGTTTTCCCGACTTTTACATGGAAGAAAGAAAGCGTTGGTCATTGCGTTTGCATGGGAGTATGGGACGAAGATGTAAAAGCGTACTGTTTATGGTTCGTAAGGGTTCAAGGGGCAAGGCAAGTGCAATGGGTTCGTTTCTTTTGTTGATTGGTTTCGGAATCTCTTGACGCTTCCTTGCTCCCCGATTCTCTCGCTTCGTTCCATCACCGATTTTCCCGCTCACCCCATCGTCCCGACCCAACCCATATGTAATCTCATCCCTCTCTCCCTCTTCACTCTGTTTTTCTCCTTTCGATTCTCGCCTTTCCACTTGCAAATTCGAACTTAATCTTCTGTGTAAGTTCATTTCTCCCTTTTCTCTTGTTAGACCTCTGCGTTCTCCTCTCGCACAATCGCCCCCCTGTCATCCATCCTCAACCTACACTCTACCTTTGTTTATCATCATTCATTAAAGGGTATGATTTATGTTCCTCTTAACTGTTTTCTCTCTCTTTGTAATCTTCTTCAGGTTCTGTTGTATGGAATTTTCAATCATGTGTCAGTTTTGGGAGGTGGGTTTTCCTTGGTTGCCTGTTTATGCTCACCATATGCTTGTTATTTTGTTTCGCTGTGAAAGCTCTTGGTGTTGATAATCCATTATCCATCTCCCTGTTTTCTTCGCCAACACTAAATTTTCTCTTTGATTGAACAATTATAGTTTCTTTTATTTCAATGGCCTCACATTCTCGTTAAGCTTCAAGCACTATTTAGTCTGTGCTTTTTAAATTGCTTTGTTGGTTTCTGGGAGGCAGGGCTTTATCTTCCTACTTGTTTATATCTACCTTTTGTTATGGTGTGATGTGAGTTCTAATGTTGTGGTAGGCTCCATTTTTTTGAATCATGGGGTGATTTTAGGGACTTGTGATTGTAATTTGCAGGATGGGCAGGGTAAAGCTAAAGATTAAGAGGCTGGAGAATACCAACGGTCGCCAGGCGACTTTTGCTAAAAGAAAGAATGGAATCATGAAGAAGGCTACTGAGTTATCAATATTATGCGATATAGATATCATACTGCTCATGTTCTCCCCATCTGGCAAGCCCTCATTGTGCATAGGAAGACGCAGGTACATATATTTTTGTTTCTAATTAAAACCATAAGATCATTTACAGTAGTTACTTTTACTTGTTCAAGAGACATGCATATATAGGCCTATTGTTCAAGCTAAAAGCCCACAAAATAAAGGATTCATGCTTAAGAATGTATCTGCCTATAGTGATTAGGCATATCTAACAATGATTTTCTTAATGTTCACATCCCTAACTTTCTCCTCATTCCCTGTTATTGAGGAAGCTTTAAGACTACCAGAGCATTCATTCTCCTGAATCTTAGAAAGAAAGGGGGGATACTTAATTTCTTTATCATGTCCTCCATTTCCTCTTCTTTGTTTTTATAATGCATTGTGCTCTCGAAATGGGAGCTGTTTAAAGGGGTGAGTAGGTTGGGTTTGTGGGAGGGAGGCAAACTTCCCCTTTTTGGGTAATGGCCGAAAAAAAAAAAGCATTCATTCCCTTTCTATATCTTACATATATAATCTTTTCACCCTGGTGGTTATCTTTCTCATTTAAGAAAAATATGGAATCTTGGGTTATTGATTGGTCAAATACTAGGAAATCCAAAATTTTCTAGAATGAGATTCAAGAAAAGGGTAATCTAAAAAAATTCATAGAATTAGATGAACCTCTTTGATGAAATGATAAAGGAATACCTGGAAACACATCTATGTACTTGTGTTAATTATATCAATAATTGTTGAACCCCTACTTACATATACCTTTTACCTTTTTCACATGAAAGTGAAGTGCCTTTTTTCATTATGATGACCATAGAAGCATGTGGTCCGATATGATTTAAATTCTCTTTTCACAATTGTTCTGCCTGAGGCCTCCGTTGCTCCAGGCTTTTCAAGCTGACAAAAAAAAAAATTCTTTTCAGTGAAGCTACCTACTGTTACATCTCTGTTGAAAATTTTACTTATCTGTGTGGTCTTTCATATGTTCAAGCTATTAGTTGTAGATTAAAAGATAAAAGATTCTCTGTCTAATTATTTTCTCCCTCTCTATGGAGGGTCCATGTAGTAACATAGAGGAGGTTATTGCCAAGTTTGCACAATTAACTCCACAGGAAAGGGCAAAAAGGTACGGTTAAATACTTTCAAATATAACAAAACATTCTCATTGTGGTCAAAATAAAACAATAATTTAATTAGATGCTTTTCTATGGATTTTAACAGGAAGTTGGAGAGTCTGGAAGTCAGTTCTTACAACTAAGCCTCCATTCAGAACATTTACTTTTCTTTTCCTTGGTTCTGGAATAACTGGTGCCTTATAGTTATTATTCTATTAACAAAGTGAATCTTTGACACTTTAGGCCCTGAAAAAAACATTTAGGAAGCTGGACCATGATGTGAATATACAAGAATTTCTGGGTACAAGGTACTCCACGGTTGATGCTAATTAATGAATTGTAATATTGATATATTTTACCGTTTATGTCATTTTGATGGGATACTGATTTTTTTCCAATTTTTTTTTCCATTTTTTACAGTAATCAAACTAAAGAGGTATGCATGTTGTTAATTCATCTTGTTACATACTTTGTTCCTTAATATAAGTCATTTTCTAGTAAGTTTATGTGTTCCTAAATATAAGTCACTTTACAAAAAAGTCGATAATATTATATTCTTCTTTTCCACAAATATCCTTATTAATTTATTGTAGAGAGAGGTTTTGTAAGAAAGAAATTAAAAGTAACTGAGAGACGTTGATTTTAATGAGGATATTCTTATAAATAATTGATAATGTTTTTATCATTTTAATGATACAAACTATTTTTCTTAATTCTTGTAAAGTACTCCCTCCGGCCATATATTTAGGATGGGAGGGAGTGGTTACAAGTTACTTATGTTAAGGATTAGAGTGGTACTTTCTTTCTTGAGTTTGTGTTATATCTTCTGCTAGCTTGCTTTATGTAGGAGGACCTAAGGAACCAATCCAGGTTATTACAATCTCAAATTTCTGAAATACATAAAAGATTAAGGTAGGTATTCTATTTTGTCCCAATATCTGAGCCTCAGAAATATCCAAATAAACCAATATCTTTGCTTCAAGCCATACTTGCTAATCTTATATTGTATTCCGCAGCTATTGGACTGAGCCTGACAAAATAAACAATGTGGAACAATTGGTACAAATGGAAAATTCAATCAGGGAGTCACTCAGTCACATTCAAATACGCAAGGTATGCCATAATTTCTCTGCTCAGGACATGTTTTTTACAATTCAGTTTAGCATCTAACTTCTGAATTTAGGTGATAATAATCTTGTTATGATATTTAATTTGTGCATAGCAAGTATATATTATTTCCCCTTAAAATAAAATACAGTTGTCTTGAGTGCCTTTGAGTTTCTAATCTTGCATGGCATTGCTTGAAAGGATTTGAAATACTCCCTTCATTCCTTAATATAAGAGCTAGTTTGGGGTTGAGTTTGGTCCTAGATATAAAACCCCAATCCACTATGTCCTGAATTTATATTTTTCTTCCAAAGTATCACTATTGATTGCGCACATTAAGGGGTTTTCATCTAGTGATAGTTATGAT
>JANTPZ010143850.1:0-21961 GCA_025593235.1 Vachellia pachyceras | reverse complement strand
CAAAAGCAATTGATTAAGCTCTCTCAAGTCATAACCAAATTAATATTCTCATTTAACATGCACAATCTCTTGCTACAGTTAAAGGAAAATAATCATTAAGCACCAACCTTAATATGACAATGCTAGGTTAATAACTATATCTCTATGTTACTAACAAACCATCTATTTAATTATCTAAACTTCAAGTCTAACATAATTTTATCTAAGTCCTGCAATAAAATTAACTCTCTCAAGCTTAATTCAATTGAACAAATCAATCTAAGTGATGGCTAATCAATTAAAAGCATTAAGCACAAGATAAAATTAACATATAATTGTCACTAATCACCAAAAAGCGTATTATCCAATCTCAATCCATGCAAGGGTTCAAAATAATCCTAGAGCAAATGATTTAGCCACTGAACATTTTAGCACAATAGCAAAGCACAGAGGAATTTAATTCAAAGAGAGGATAAATGGATTTAGGAACAAGGAGCGCCAAACAATGCCTTATGCTCCCTTCTCACACTCCCTCAGCCGACAGAAGCCTAAACACCCACGAAAACCAAGAACAGCCAGCACAACGTCTTCAAGCTCTCGCCTCCTCCGCCGCTGAAAACTGTTACTGCTTCTCTTCGTTCTATTTTCCAATGTTCAGCGCCTCGCCAAGCACAGCAGCAACCTTTGGTTCCTCGCGACAGCTCCAATCCCCTCAGCGTCGTGCCTTCTGGCTTTTTCGTTCCAGATCTCTTCTGCCGCAAGACTCTTCTTCTGATCCCCTGAACCAGCGACAGTAGCAGCTCCTTCGAAAATCAACACCTCTCGCTCTCAAAACTGTTGTTGCTTTTTTAATGCCGCCGAGATAACAGTTTTCCCGTCTTTCTCTAGGTTTTCTGTTAGGTTTCCAATTATTCTCCCTTCAGCTGTCATGCGCCACAAACTCTTTACGTTAATCAAAAACCTTCAGCTCCTTCTTTCCCTAAAACGACGCCGTCTTGCTTTTCAGCTGTTGAACCATGCAAAAATTGTTATTAATATAATAATAATACTTAACCTAGCTAAAGTTCTTTTTTTTATTTGTTTCTAGAATTATTATAATTGAAATAAAATCCCAAATCATGTGATAATTCCAAATCTTATCAAAATCCTTCTTAAATCTTTTATTTTTGCATTAATAACTCCCCAAATATGTCAAAATATGTATCAAATTGTAGTAAAGATGGGGAGTTATCAGTGCTCCTCCTCATCTAGAATAAAACCGGACATAAGTTGCTTCCCTAACTCCACCAAAACACAAATCCTAGCAAAATAACCTCTTAGCTGACATGAGGTGTTCATGTCCACTTTGAGGGTCTTGCCAATCCTGTTCCCTATATATGTCAAGGCAGCTTCATCATAGTATTCCATAGGAATTTTTGGAATTCTTACCCACACAGCTACCTTATTAATAGTTGCTTTATGAGCTTTGAAATCAGGCTCTCAAGGCTACACTGTCAGATAGTGATCAAATAGCATCCATGGTCCCCCTGTTAAAGCATTGAAATAGTCCTCCCTGTTAGAAAATTTAACAACAAAATACCCATGACCAATGTTTATCACATTAAAAATCCCTTTCCTAGCCCACATAGCCTGCAATATTTGCACCAAGGTTTTGTAACCTATTCGCCTTCCCAGAAGTTTGACAATTACAGCAGACTTCCAAGCCTTGAACAACCTCTTCTTCATTTTTTCAGAAAAAGAGAAGGTTCGAAAGTTCCTGTTAGGATCTTCTACCGTGACACACTCCTCCTTAACTATTCCATTATCATCCTGTGAACTATCTGAGAGAGAATCCTCCGATGCCATATCATCATCCTTCTGATCAGCCATGTCTTTATCACCATTTCCTTTCAGCTTCTCTAAAAAGGAAGTTCCCCCTTCATGGTAAGTACTGAACTTACTACCTATCCCAGGCCATTGTTCCTCTATAGCATTAGCCTCCTTCTGCTTAAAGCTGTTTTTCACTTTTTTGGCACTACGAAACAAGAGCTCTTCCTCCTCATGCGAAAGATGGTCTTGCGAAGATTTCTTCCTAGATGAGATCAGAGCATTCTTCCCCATTGTTATAGTTGATTAGGTTGGAAATGACTCATTCGGAAAAGAGACCCATTTGAAGGCATTGGTGATAAGTGAAAACTTGGGATCTAGGGCGGAGCACAAATCAAAATGGATCGGATCGGTGCCCAACTTGTGGCCTGGTCTGGAAAAGTTCTCGAGCTGAATAAGGAAGCACGAGGTCTGGTTCAGTCACAAGCATAATCTGCATTGCAATACTTGCATGCCGCTCTAATTTCTCCATTTGTCTCCTCCAAAGGTAACTTAACGAAGTGATCTCACACTTATGATTGTTTATTTTCTGGTTGTTTTCTTTTCTTAGTACCAGCTGTGGTTTCATTTCCAGTTTCACCTGTAGAAGGAGGAGTGGTTGGAGGTTTGCTCAGGATTAAGAGTAGCATCATGACTAGGCGTAGAAGATGGTTCACTTAGAGTTGGTGTCTCATTCTCACCAATAAATTGGGAAGATAGAGATTGGTCAACACTACAAGTTTGCTCTTGAATCATGATTTCTGTTTACAGCATATATATATATATATGTATGTATACCTGTGTGTGTGTGTTTAGTTAACAACAGTAAGAATTGAAAGTGAGGCCAGAGCCACATGATTGATCAATCAAAGTTTTGTCTTCATTTTGGACACACAAATTAATTTCCCTCCTTCATAATACATATTGCAAGACACTGATTAATCCATGCATTTAGTAATCAGATTAATAACCTTCTAATTTTACTTGTATTTTTTGCCAAGTCCTTTAACAACAATGGAATCCCCAGACTGTATTTCACGATTGAGGACATCTATAGAATAGGAAGATTTGTGTGTTGAAGTTTTTTGACAATCAAATCTTATGTTTTGCCACAGGGTCCCAAGACGAGAGTATTGCAACGAAATAAGTAGCCAAACAGGAGAGTATTGTAATGAAATATAAGACAGGAG
Source organism: Vachellia pachyceras (assembly GCA_025593235.1). Lineage (NCBI taxonomy): Eukaryota > Viridiplantae > Streptophyta > Magnoliopsida > Fabales > Fabaceae > Vachellia > Vachellia pachyceras. The sequence goes on along the minus strand of JANTPZ010143850.1, from coordinate 18,947 downwards.
ATTTGCGAAGGTTTTTGGTCGACAGTGCATCCTTCTTATTTGCAAAGGCAACATAGCTACGTTTGGCAAAGCTTCTCAGGAGCCTAAAAGCAAGTTTAACAATGTTTTCTCGTAAAATTAGATAATCTCATTCACATATTTTCCTCAGCTTACGTAAAAGTACTTCTCTGTTTGAAGATCTCGTTTCTTCCCTTTTATACTTAATTACCGTACAAAGATAAGTCCAATACTCCCTAATCTACCAGTTCCTGAAAACAAGCAGTTAAGGAGATGAGAGGTACGTGGTAGTGAGCTGTGGTGGTGCCTGTGACGAGTTGAACTAGCTGACAACGAGCTGTTAAGCGGTGGCTGAACACGAGCTGCCGCGGCAGTACTTGGTGACACTGACATGAAAACGATCGGCGGCGATGGAGGTGCTTCTTCTGTGCTGAGCGAGCGAGAGCGAATTTTGGGCACGTCCGACTGTGAGAAGGTGGAAACCAAAAGGCGTCGGGTTGAAGGGAGGTTGGACGCTGCATTTCAACTCTCAACTTTTTATTGGATACAGTTCAACTCTCAACTTTCAATGGGCTACTGACCAGACCACTTGGTCTCTTGTCTGATCCAACCCGAAGACATTAGTCGGGTTTAGTTTATCCTTTTGTCCTTGGGTCAGCAACTGCAACTTCAGGTTGCGGGTCGGGTTGGACTGCACCGAGTCGGGCTGGGTTATCGAATTTGTGCACACCCCAATGGCCTATTGGGATCCATCCCCCCCTTTTTTAAGTTTGATTGTTATAGGCTTTTAAGCTTCATTTGTACAAAAAAAAAACCGAAGTATCTCTCTGTTTGCTTAACAATAGCCTCATGTGTTGTACCAAAAAAAAAAAACAATAGCCTCACGTGCGTTAGAAATTATTTAATTTACTTATCCAGAAAAGTATCTCTCTGACATGATATGCCTGTTTGGTTCACTGTTTCCAGGCCCAAATGTATATTCAACAGTGTTTTTCTATAAAATAAAGTAATTACATTCACAAATTAACTTTGATTTACGTAAAATACTTCCCTACCGCGTTTTTAAACGGGCCCATTAAACAAACTTGACACTGCGTCATGGACCAATGGTTTGTTTTTCTGTTCAAACATAGATCTATGGTTTGGAAACCGTTAATTTATGATGGAATTTTTAATATATATCAATAATTTCTCTACTTTCCCCTATACATATCAATTCCCACATAAATTATATCATTGAGACAAGTCATGTTATATTTTTTTTAAAAAAAAAGGGGTCTGTCCTTTCATGCAGACGATATTGAATGAAAGCTACCTTTTGTGTTTGTTGTAAAAGACAGTAATTGTTTATTTTTTCAGGTTATCTATTTTAACAAAAAAAATATAGATGTAAATGATACTTGTAATATATCTTAAAGAAGTGTCAATTTTGAGAGTGAATGTTAACAATATTCGTGCGACATACTTTATAGATGTAAATATCAATATACTTTTTGAACATGAATGCCAGCATACTTTATTAGCTCATGAAAGTATCCATGACATTTAAAAAAAAAAAGATTATCAAACTCAAACATACAAGATCAATTTTTATCCAATCTCCTATGTAAAGTTAAAGGTGATACTTCCAATAATAATAAGAACAAAAACGTCATACACACACACATTAAAAATGTCAAATAATAATAATATAAAAACTTCTGCCAGTCGGGCGATTTAACTAGTTGATAGAGCGCATAATGCCATTAGTATTTGTTTAATTTACTAGAATAATAATAATCAATCAATCATCCACAACAGATACACAAAGACAAAGGATAAGAACAAGGTACCCTTCAGGAGATTTCTTTATTCTGTTTCTTCTTCCCCCGGTATTCCAAACCCAATACATAATACAAACTAAAATTCAAACCTGACACACAATCTGGGCGTGAAAGCCGGAAACCAGTAAGCTGATGAACCCCTTCTAAGAACTGTCACTCCGATTTGGCTTCGTTGACACAAATACCTATTTTTACACATCATTCACTAACATTTGATTTCATTATACCAATAATTCAACTCTTGTAAAACGTGAAATATACCTGTTGCTCATCAATGTTGGGAATCCAGTCGTTTGTGGCCGGGTTACTTCTATATTCTCGAACCTTCGTTTCACCGCCATTAATAATGTGGGTGTTCTGGAATGTAAGATCATCATCCCGTCCCACACCCTCAACCCTTATAAACCCACTTCCTGTCTGTTCCAGAAAACAAAGAACAAAACCCAGAATTGAGTCAAAAGGTTTAAAAAGACATGATCAGATCTTAGATCAGGAAAGATGAGGAACCGTGTGGTGTTGTTTGTCGATAGAAGTGAGCTCCTTGTAGTACTGGGTCTCTACAAACTCGTCCGGGACGTCCTTGGGTGGCTCATCGGATAACAAAGCCTGGGGATTGGAGGAAACAACCGTGAGAGACAAATTGGAAAAAAAAAAAGGACAGAGTGAGGGATTGTGGCAGACTTGAGGCTGAGATTGAAAAGACTGGAACTTAAGAAGCTCGGGGATGTTGTGCGAGAAGGCGGCGGTGGAAGAGGAGTGAAGCGAGGCGTCAGGGTCCGGTTCGCTCCGATTGGGTTTGACGGGTCGCTTGGGGGTCAAGGAATCGAACTGTTGTCTGATCTGATTGGCGATCTTCTCTTGTTCGTCGGCACCTAACACCTCGTCGCTCCTGCTTGGCTTCGTCGCCGACCACTCTCCCACCATTTTTCCTTCAATCTCTCTCTCCCCCCTCTCAACCAAAACTGAAGAAACCAATATGTATATTAATATATGTGGAGATGACTCATGAGTGGCACAGTGGAAAATAAAACAAGGGGCGGAGTGAGTGAAACCGCTTCGCCGCGCCGGATGATTTGGATTGCTTCGATTTTGTGGGGAACTATGGGCTTCAAGTTACGGGCCTTGAAATAAGAGCCCAAACATTAGAACATTCTTTTTTTATATGCATGAGAGGGCTAAAGCCCAAATAACATCATGAAAAACAACCCTACAGGGGAATTAGATCCCAAGCATTCATTAGCAGTTAAGCAAGGCAGACTTTGATAATCCTTTCTTTCACGGTCCTTTCTAAAGATTCCTAGAACTCTCTAAAAATTCATTGTAAATACTTATATATTCATGTTCTTTTTAGAATTCTCCACACATTTCCAAACTTGTATAAGTATCTAGATATTTTATAGAGAATTCTAGAAGGTAAATATAGATCGTTAGATCGATTCGATTTCGCGAGGAGGTGGCGTAGTATAAATACCCCTCAAACGGACCATTTGTAACCATCAAGCGTTCTTCAAACATTTAAGCATTCTTTCAAGTTCTCCATCTCTCTAGTTTCTTTCTCTAGACTTCCTTAGTTCTCAACTAAGTTAAGCCTTTGAAGGCTTACTAATAAGTTCCTAGCATGAGGTTGAGTAATGCTTATTAGGCCACACGGTGCTTCCATCAAGTAAACAACAATCGCCCCTGACATAAAGCACAAGCTAAATAGTTCTGATGTATGCTGAACTGTTAACTCTCACGGTTGTCTCATTAACGTCTAATGGGTTTTGCTCACCAACCATTATCAGCCTTGTGTGATTCTTTTAAAGGATCAAATAGATCCTAACTTACTGAGACAGTGGGAAAATGTACAGAGGAAGATGGGTGTGATAGGCCGGCGATGTGTGATGTGTTGTGGGATTTGGAGTATTCTCTGCAACTTCAGAGGGGTGCGATACAGAGGAACTCAAGAGAGGATGCTTCAAGTGGGCCTACAACAGCATCGTTAGAACTGTCCAACGTAAGACGTCTTCCTTCATTGTCAACACAAGCAGATTCAAACCACCTAGTGAGTGCAGCAGTTAAGGTGGCTGTTACTTTCTCAGGTGATCGAGTGTTTGATCCCTGGAGCCGCACTCGAGGGGAGGGGATATCCACTCTTAGTACAAATCACCTTAAATGGGTGCGTCTAAGTATTTACAGCTATAGATTAATCCGTTGCCCCGAGTTACCTGGTCCAGTTGAAAAAATGTCAGGAATTCAAAAAAAACGTCGGATACCAGGGGGTTCCGGGAGACCAAAGGCCCTATGCATGTTGTTCACCAAAAAATACACTAGCAGATTCAAAAAGTCATGTATATTTTGAACGATGATAACGCAACAAATTCTGTTTTCCCGCTGTCGAATTTTCATGGTAATAGATAATCACACTCTTGGCTTCACTTTATCAAAGGTTAATTAATTTTTCGAGCATGCGCACCCAGTGATAAGCCAATCAACTGAGGCTCAGCCTCACTGCCTTTGTAGCTTTCTTCTTAACATCGTTCAATCAAAGTCATTATCTTGCGATAATCATGTTCAACCCTTTAATGAGCTCTGATGGAAAACGAAGTTTTACTTTTAGGTCAAGTTTGACATTTGGGTATTCAATTTTGTTTTGTTTTAAAAAAAGTATTCATAATTTATCTATAATTGATGATAGGATGTTACTCCTATTTTTTCAAAGATGTTCAAACTTCAAATTATGTAAATTTTATTTTAGTTTTGAACGCATATTGCATAATTGCATACACTAAACAAATGATGCGCTTCCTTTTAGCCAAGGTGAAATGTCCGTATTGAATAGAATATGTTTCCAACCTGAATAAGTCATTTATTTGGAAGATATTTGGTTGACTTCTATTCATACAGGCACATACCATTACAAACTCCCTAACAAGAACATTGGATGTCACTATAAAGTCTGCAACTACCTCTTTGTTGGTAAACAACCACGAGTACTTGATATTCCCTTTCACGAAGAAAAAAACAAAGAAATAGACCCTAAAAGTACTGTTCACATACCTGACTCTTCACTATAGGAAAGTTAAAAAGTATTCTGCCAATTTCTGGGCTGCATGTTCTTATGCACGTACAGAATCTCCAACTTCAATTACCCAAAACAGAGCTTCATCTACACCAATTTTTTCCCTTTTTCTTTTTTCTTTTAAGTAGGGGGCTTTATATCATCATTCATCTCCATCTTTTGTTGATGATAATCTCAATAACAACTTTAATTTGTATTTAAAAATCACCTTCCACTTACTCTTTACGTGCTTTTAAACTTGCACACTGTCATACAACCAGCAAGCTTTAAAATATTCATATGAGAAAACATACCCTCTTTGAAAATAAACATCACACTATCCATTTATATATATAGAGAGAGAGAGAGATCGGGTACAAAGCATATGTATATGTTATGAAGCAAGATCTATGATATGATGCAGCCAGAGGGCATTACAGAGAGAAAGTTGAGAGAGACCCCGGGGAGGGGGGAATGCTCTGAGTTGTGGCTAGTGACCAGGACCTTTTGTGCTAGGCCCTGAAGACAAGGTAGAGTAGACTTTGTTATGCATCAGAAGACGACTTCTCAAATCATCTCTAGCGTTGACCTTCTTCTCTTTCGCAGGAGCTCTGTTCAGAAACTTAGGCTCTGTATTTGATGGAGCTGCTCTGCTCTCTGCAACCCCTGGCCTCGTCACAAGAAGAACTGTGATGAGAAGCAGCACAGGTATAACAGCAGGGAGCTTCTTCATTATTATTCTTTCTTCACAAAACTTAACAGAGACGAAAATGGTTGAAATGTTGGTTCTATACTCACAGAAAGAGAGAGGTGGTAGTGGAGAGTGAAAAGAATGGCTCAGAATCTCCAAAGAGTGCGTAAAGCCAATAGACATTAGCGTAAACGGAGTAGGTCGGGGGGTGGGGAGGTAAAGGACGGTGAAGAGGTCATCATGTGTGGACAGATTTTTCCTCCTCTTCATTTCTCCTTTTTCCTTTTTCATAAGAATATTTTTTTTTTAATCAAGCCGCTCAATATCTAAAACTAATGAAATTTGATTCCAAATAATCAGGTCCACCACTTGTAAGAGAGACAAATTCTTAACATAACTACACACACATAAAGTTTGAATATGTAAAAGATATTTTTCAAAATCTAGATTTTATCTCGAAATTTGTAAAAGATATTCTAAAAATGGTTTTCAAATAAACCCTTAATTAATACAAATGACATCATTAGTCAAGCCAATAGAGACTCCTATTAATTTGAGTTATGAAGTGTTCAGTACACTCTTTCAATCCATATATTAAAGGACGCTTTGTAAAACGATTACTTGGTCCGAAAGAACAAGTTACTTAATAGTTATTAATATCATTCTATCAATTTTATGACTATCATTAATATCTAAATCCGACTCTATATACTATTTTTTATCCATTTCAAGACATCATTAATGATGGTAAAGTTGTTAATTTAAGACGGATTGAATGCGTTAAATGACATTCTTTAGTTGGTGTAAATTAGTTGAAATTGGCTAGTAACATGTAACAAAGAATTTTAAAATTATGAGTTCACAAGTTCGAATATCATGAAGCATGCTTGTTGGAAAGACAACAACAATGAAAGGGACTAGTTTCAAAGCTAAAGTGATTTAGGGTACCTTGTAACTCAAAAAAAGAAGGCAACTTTAGAATGAGGGTTATCAAGGAGCGGGACCTGTGGGAGGGAGTAGTTGACTGAAACATTTGAGAAAAGGGTTAAAAATCAGGAGCAGTACTGGGCAGCTAGTTGTGGTGTTCCCATTCAGAAGCTCCAAAATTTTGACTTTACAATATGATTTCATTGGATCCAAGCATTGCAAGCTTCGGGAGCATATATTTTGGTGGATACTAAAGTGCAGCAGATGCAAAAGTGGCATGGTTTCACATTCTCATTCCAAAAGGATTGCAAGATTCTCTTTAACAAAAAAGTTTTACCTTTCTGTGGTAATGAAGCGAAATGTATGAATGAAATAGGGATGGTCAAAATTAATAAGTGATGAGCAAACAAAAATTATTGTTACTGTTATTATTATTATAGTTAAGGTGGAGAATATATTTGGTAAGGAAGGGATCAAGAGAGTTTTAAGCATAGCAGAAAAAGGTTCAATTTGGGACTGGTCAAAGTTATTGTTACTGTTATTATTATTCCCTCTCCCTCTCTCTCTCTCTCTCTCTCTCTCTCTCTCGATAATTGATGGACAAAATGGCCTGTTTATATTTAAGCTTCTAAACACAAACAAAAGAACAAGAGAATCTCCAATGACTGGTGGCTTCCAAATTCCGCTGTTTTTTTTAATTAGATTGAGCCATTGAGGTTTGTAGAATCTATGTAACCTTTCATGGTTAATAAAAATTAAAAGCTCTTCCCTCTTTTTAAAACAGTATTTGCAGGAAAAAGTGGGAAGCGTACATGAGAATGAAATAAATTGTATTCAAGTCCATCTAATTTATTTTTAAAAAAAATGGAGGAAAAGTTTCTGTTTAAGAATTTTATTAATAAAAAAGCTGAATTGATCTAGTAGTACTTTCTATAGATAAAATTCTATATATCTTTAATATGTAAAAACATATCATATCATTTTACTTAATAAAATTTTTAAATTGCCACCGATTTTACTTATTATTTTTTGTTGCAAGAAAAGAGAAAAAGAGAAGTAAACAATTTGTCTCAACTTTTTATTTTTCGGTTAATATAATATTTTATCCCTCAAATCTCCACTCACATTTTTATTAGATTAAAAAGATTAATTTTTTAAATAAAATGAAATTTAAGAGATTAAAACCGTTGATTTTAAATCTAAGGAATCAAAATGGAGATAAATTTTAGGGATGAAAATTGTACATCAACCATTTACTTTTCAAGACTTGGATTCCTTCCAACACACCAGTCATCTTTTCCTTTGACCATTCTATGCAGTTGCCCACAAGTTCTCAGATAAAATGTATAAATACTGTGATTGTCAAGTCTTAAATACGAAGTAATCTTTTTTAACTTGATTTTTCACGATTCCTGATGCTCTAAGATAGGGCTTTGATTGAGAAAAATGAGTATCTTTTACTAAATATAACTTTGACATTAACTTCCATCCATTAGTACCAATCACTTTTCAATATCAATATTGAAATAAAATTTATAATAGGTTTGCGTTATTAATATATTATAAATAATATTATTTATTCTTCATATTTCACATATATACACAGCACACAAAAAATTTAATTTGATGATAGTATAAAACCGAATAGTAAAACTAGAATAAATAATACTATTTCATATCCTTAACATGAGAGTAAGTTGATTTTTATGAAAAGATTAAAAACTCTAAATAAATTACATAATTATAACATATATTTTAAAATATATATATCATTTTATAAGTTAAATAAATTATTTATAGTAAATATATCAATTAATTAACTTCATTAATATATCAAAAAAAAATTGATTCTTGTAATGGCGATTTGAGATAGTAAGAAGTAATGAACTTTTTTTGGTAAATTACAACAGTATCATCATACTTCTTTAAGCTTGAGACCAATCTCTTTTGAGGTTTGGAAACTAAAGTTTTTTTTACCTCTCTCAAGTGCACATATGAGGATTCAAACTTGTGTTCTCACCTCAACCACAAGCTTGTCGGTAGAAGTAATGGACTTCGTATGAAGTGAATTGGGCCAACTTGGTTTCTCTGGGCTAAGTCTGAAGATTTCATCCATCCGATAGTTGACTTAATGGGCCTATGTCTTGGTTTTATCTGTGAGGTAAAATTGCGAATACATCTTAATTAAGGGCGTACTTGGAGCAATTGGCAATGGAAGATGGGTGTGGGTTTAGCCTCGTTTACAAATCAACTTCTTAGACTGGTCAAGTTAAATATATTTTATACCTGTACATATTGTGTAATTATTTACCTTGAAAGCTATATTCAGGGTAGCAATGAAGTGCCCACTGGGTATGTTCTTGATGCTCTACTATGAACAAGTCCACCCTAACCCAGCATACAAAGACTGGCATGCAACTGATCAGATCTTACTTGGATGGTTATTTGGCATAATATAATGGCAGTGAAGATTGCATCTCAAATGACTCATTGCAAGATAGCCTCAAAGATGACATTGTTGTGGTTCTTGCTGAAAAGATCGCTGCTGTTGATTTTGTTTTTGGTAGAAGCAAATATGAGTTAGGCCAAAAGTGTAAATCCAGTGTTCTTCTTACTGTTTTAAAGTCTTGGCATAGGAAACTTGGCCACCCAAGTAGGGATGTTTTAATCAGAGTTCTCAAAGATTGTAATGTTGCTGTGAATTTTAATGAAGAGCTCTCGTTTTGTGACTCATGTCAACTTGGGAAATCTCATAGATTACCTTTCCAAAACTCACGAACCCATGCATCTGATTCACAGGTTAATACTGAGATCATTACCGATTTCTTCTAGTCCCTAGAGAAATGGCGAAACCAATGGTCCTATGGATCGAATCTTGATGACAGGATACATGGACTTGACAATCTCTTCCTCAATAACGTCAAACGAATTGGCGAGAACACATTGTACTGTATCAAGAGATTCAAAAAGATCTTGAAGAATGTTTTTTAATGAACCAGAACTAGAAGGAAGCATAAAGGTAGGAAGATCTCTAACCTCTAAAGTTTGAAATCCTTGCAAGTGAACAATCTCACAGGAATCTTCAAGATTTGGGAAAAAGTTTATATTTTTATAGCAACGATGGTAAATGGAAAACACAGAAGACGCCTGAATCCAAACTATAAAGGAAGGGATACCATGTTCTTGAGCTCAATCGATAGCCCAAGGCATGAAGGGATTAATAATCAAGCAAGACTAATGGTGAGAGGAAGTAGTGATTAAGACTGATAAGTTCTTGGGACCATTTGTTTTGAGAGAATCGAAGAAGACATCAGAATACTTGAGGCGATCGAAGTTAAGGCTAAGACTATCAGAGAAAAACTCGACCTGGATTTGAGAGTTTCGAGAAATTATAGGGTTTGAGTTCATGTGAGTGGTGGCGAGGGTGACATGAAGACCCTCTGAAATGAGGAGCCTGGCTAGCTTGAGCATGGGATTCAAGTGATGGCCCTGTAAAGGCCATTGATACCGAAAGCACTTTTACTTTCTCTTCACCTGGGGGAGCCATAATAATAAATAATAATACCGGCAATGTAATTTCGAGTAATATTGAGGTTTTATATATATATAACCTGGTATATATTATTTAGGAGGAACTTGAATGTATTATTTGTATAACATTACATGTAATGTACGTATATGGAAGATCTTTAATCCAATCCATCCCATTATAGATTGATTTTCATATTTTTAACAACTATGTCTGCAACTTTTTAAGAATGTTCAGTATCAATTAAATCACAAAAGATTATATTCTGTCTAAAATGACAATGAATACATGGGCAATATATTCTTCTTATTACTAGTTAAACAAGTAATTTTCAATTCTAACCCACATTTTCATGTTATTATAATTAAGAGAATAATATATTTACTATGTTTGAATTAAAATTCTATAAGAAAATTGCATATAGAATTATATATATAATTTATTGAAAAGAATGCTATATATCATCCTCATTTGGTAAAAGTATAATGTATAATTATTTTTTTTAAATGACTATGCACGAATTTGCATGGCTGTATATAGAAACACGCAAATGTGTATATATTTTTGTATTTACAACTTAAATGATTTCGCTATATATGAAAATAAAAATAAGACACCACTTGTTCATAATTTTTGGTACGTTTTCTTCAGGAATTATATATAATTTATTTGATTACATTTCCTGTTTACATTTTGTTGGCCAAACAGATTAAATTTTCTTTTTAAGTTCATTTTCAAATGCATATGTATAATATAATTTCGTATGAGACTTGTGTACGTATTTAACGCATATGTTTGATTAATAAAATTTTATCAATCAAATTACAATAAATGTATTTCAAAGTATTAATAATATTAATAGTGTGAGATTTTTATAAAACATATAACATATAAAAAATGAACATGTCTTAATTTTTTTAATGAAAATGCCTTCATTTCATTGAAAACAGGTAACTTGAGTTTTCAAGTGTACAAGATTTCCCCTACTATTTATGACTTGTAAATTATCATTCCTCTATTACGCTCAATATTCCTAATTTTATCATTACAATATAATATGTGAATTAAGATCAAGTTATTTAATTCAAAGTTATAAGGCCATTTTATTTTTGTGATCGCGTATTTAAGGAGAACTTGATAATTATGACCAGTCATTATAAATTTATATTTTATATGAATACATTGAAGGCTATAAAGTTGGGCCATGGATTTCATTCCTACATGAGGCCCAAATTTTAAGTAGGGAGAAGTACCCAGAGATCCCAAGTAAGGGAAGTGTTAGGATCAAACGCTTACAACTAGGCCAAAAGCTATAGCTATTAGTCAGGGAGTAACTCTATTTCCTTAACCCACAGTAGAGTAGACTCCTAAGCGTCATGGTTCAACTATGACTTGGCCCCTTGAGCCTCCGCTATGGGACAATTGATGTCACACCTTAGCCAACAATCTCCCCCTTAGCAATTGTCCTGTTGGGAATCGAACCCATGACATTGGCTCAGTAATATTGATACCTTATTTTGATAATAATAAAATAAAATGATTTATGTGTTAGAAAGAATTTAAGAAATTAAAAATGTGCTTTGAAATATGAGCTCCAGAGTTTTGATTCAATGCTTCATGAAAATACTCGAGTGTTTTTGTCAAAGTATTAGCAGTACTCGAGCATTGGAATTCAATGCTCCATATGTTTTTAACTAAAGAAAAATCAGTACTTTCAGGCAATACTCCAAATATTGACATGAAGTGTTGTCAATGCTCCAGCATTGGAAGTTGATACTCGAGTATTATGTTTTGAAAAGAAGTTTTAAACTATACTCTCAGTGAACACTTCAAGCATTGGCATGAAGTATTACCAATGCTCAAGCATTGTAAGTCAATACTCGAGCATTGGGCTAAAACAGAGCTTACAAACAATGCTACAATGAAGTACTGCAAGTATTGACTGACAGCAGAGCCAATGCTCAAGCATTAGATTTACAGTACTCGAGCATTGAGATTTCTGAAAGCACTACCAGACAACACTCCAAGCATTAGCTGAAAGTACGGCCAATACTCGAGCATTAAGACTCAGTGCTCGAGTGTTGAATGTTTTTCACAACACTGTCAGACAACACTTAAAGTATTGGTTGACAACACAGTCAATGCTCGAGCACTGGCAAAGCAGTGCTCGAGTATTGATTCTTTTATCAGTGCTGTCAAGCAATACTTCAAGTAAAAGCGTCCAGCAGAGCCAATGCTCGAGTACAGTTTGGCAGTGCTCTAGTATTGTGACCTTTCACTTCTCACTGGAAGCAAATACTGCAAACATTAACTATAAGCACTGACAATGCTCGAGCATTAGGCAAATTATTTTACTGTTCATCAATACTTCTTGAAAATGTTCCAGCAAACACTGACAGCACTCTTTATGCTCGAGCACCAAGATTTATTACTCGAGTATTGAGACTTCTCAAAACCTATATTTTCCAATGGTTACACAGAATGCTCGAGCAATCTTTGGAAGCATTATTAGTACTCAAGCATTATGATTTCTTACTCGAGTATTTGATTCTTTTTCAAACACTTTCATACAATACTCGAGTAGTGTGTCAAAGCATTGAGTCTTTCTTTAAAAATTTTCAAACAATACTCGAGCATTGAGAAAGCTATGCATGAGCATTGCTGTGCTGACAACTTTATGTCTGAGACACTCAATCTATGCTACACACCTACTTACTTTATTAGTGTAACGACATTTTGAATATTAACTGCTCTCATAAATGCAGAAGCTTGAGACATTAAATGAAGAAAGAAGCACAACATGGTCCGAGGCTCAGAGACTTTAACGTTGCAACATTCGCCGTTGTCTGACACAGTAGCATTAAATATCATTAATGAAGAAACCAAATGGTCGATGATGAGAGTAATGGCTATTCAATGGAGTCTAACGGATATTCAACAACTTCCCAATTATAAAAGGAGAAGCATTCAATACATAAGAGAATAATAAATATTTTGAGTATTCAACGATGTTTATTTCACTCTCTGTATTTCTTCAATATTTATATACGAGCTTCATTACTAGCCATCTACTCTTTTGAGAGAGAATCCTTTGGCAAAAATACTTTGTAAATCTGTGAGAAACTCAAGGACGGGACCTTGAGTCTATTGGGATGAAAGATAGTTAGAATCCAGAAAGAGTGTTACTCTGTTTTAATGAAAAGAGAAAGGGGAAGTGTATTCCCAAACTGTACAGGCTTGTGAAGCCTCATTTCTTTGTTGATAGTGAATTTGGAAATCTCAGGTGTGCCTTGAGGACTGAACGTAGGTCAAAAAGATCGAACCAAAATAAATCACAGTGTTCATCATTTCCCTTTACTCTCAGTGACTTTGCTTTAATTTTGTAATTTTAAAGTGTTAAACTTTTTTATTGATCTGACCAATTCACCCCCCTCTTGGTCAAATCATATCCTAACAGGAATGTGTTACAAAATGGTCTCAAGAAGTTGTTAATTACTAGTTGAGAAACACAATTTACAAGTGAAGCAGCTACAATTTACAACCTCTTGGGAGCATTTCATGACTTCTGGGTAATTCTCCCTTTTAATTATTCAATTAATTTTATGCATCTTCTATTAGTGAAAAACATAGAGAAGAAAAATGAGAGAGAAGCCTAACAAGGGTTGAGTGGTTGATGCATGAAGCATATCCTCCTATCTCATTTTGGATTAATACAATTTTTATTCTCTTAAATATATTATTATTTTAATTTTGTTCCCTCGAATTTAAAATTGGTAATTTTGATCCATTAAATTTCATTTTTATAATTGAATAATAATTTGGATCATTTTAAAGACCAAAACCACTTGTTTTAATAACTTGAATGGCTAAAACTAAAATAAAGTTAAAATTGAGGATAAAAAAATTTCTATTAACCCTTTGTGTTCCTCTCCCATTTTTCTGGCGGTATCTCACTATTCCTCCATTAAGATAAAAAATATAAAAAAAAAACATACGGTTCCCGTGTAATGTTTTATAGCATTATTTCTATGATGTTTTATAAATTCTATTTTTTATTTTTCTGTAGTGCAGTAATCAATAGTGCAAATCATATTTTAACAATTTAAATTTATTTATTCATATTTATAATAATAAATACAATATTAAATCTGAACTTTCTAATTTTGAAGATATCTTTTACAGATTTCGAGGCAAAACCTAGGTTTTGGAAAATAGTTTTTTCAGATTTCGAGTCAAAACCTAGGTTTTGAAAAGTGATTTTTGTTTGAGAAGTTATTAGCTTTTACAGATTCCAAGGCAAAAAAGTAGGTAGGAAAGAGGAAAGAGAAAGAATGAAAAGTAAGAAAGAGAAGAAGGAAAAAAGTAGAAAAGAGGAAAAATGAAAAGGTAGAAAAAAGGAAAAAGTAGGAAAGAGAAAACCTAGGTTTCAAACTGAAATTTTGTAACCAAAATAACTTTTGGCAAAAAATTTTTGCTTGAACAAAACCTCGATTTTAAGATAAAACTTAGATTTTGAAACTAAATCTAAATTTCAGAATGGATTTTTAAACAAGCCCTAGTACTTCTAATAAAAGTAACCCCTAACCTATATTCTTCCAAGATATTTTTTTTTTTTTTTGCCAATATATTCTTCCAAGATATACACAACGTCCGATGGAGGAATTTCCCAAACTGTTTTGTGACATTCTTGGTTACAGCTCAACGCCGCCAATCTATCCGCACACCCCAGTTGACGTGGGTGTGAGAGTGAGAAAAAGGAAAATGAGTAAAATGAAAATGAAAATAAAAATGAAAAGGAAAAGGAAAATGAGTAAAATGAATGAACCAAACCCCAGTTGACGTGTGTGAGAGTGAGAAAAATAGTTTTTTTTATTACCCGTCTGAGTCTTCGAGGGCTCATTTAGTAGTAGGAAAACGGGCCAATCCGCGGGTGACCCGTGCGGGTTGGTGGGTGGGCCAGCTCGTCAGATGGCGGGTTGGGATTTCCCAACAACCTTTTTATTTTTTTAAAAAAAAAAAAAATTCCTTTTTTTATCCAATTTTTTCTATAAGATTTGCATATTTATAATATTCTCTTTCAAATTTTATGAATAAGTGTTCAATAATTTTCTAAAAATAGAGCTTAATATTACTTTTTCCTTTGTAAAAAAATATTAGGATGAGAAAAATGTAAAAAAATACATAAAATATATATTTTTAAAAAATAAAAATAAAAATGGGTTAGGCGGGCTGGCCCAACCCGTTTTACCAGCACTAGGCTCATTTTAATTTCTGTGAAAGTGAGAAAAATAGTTTTTTTTTATATAGGCTATCATATCATTCTCATTCAGCGATTTGCTTCTTCTTCATTCTTTTCTAGAGTTAGTTAATTTTTTAGTTATATATCGCTGTAACCATCACTTATCATTTATATATGCCTTAAGTTTCCACTAGCTGGCAAGCAAGGCTCTTGTTAGGTCAACTTTGTAAAACTAAGTTTGTTTGCCTTCTCTTACTGCAATTTAGGTGCGGTTTCACAACATAAGTTTTACCCTAAAATCTAGGTTTTATTCAAGTACTCATATTTTTCAGAAAAATTATTTTAGATACAAAACCCCAGTTTAACTTAGGTTTTGAAAAATTTATTATCTTTTCTACTTTTTCTTTTTTCTCTTCCCTACCCATTTTTTGCCTCGAACTCCGTAAAAGCCAGTAATTTTTCAAACACAATCTTTTAAAACCTAGGTTTTGCCTCAAAATCCGTAAAAATTATTCTCTAAAATCTAGATTTTACCTCAAAATCCGTAAAAGCTATTCTCATCATGATTTTCAAGCAAACCCTAAATCTCTCTCTGGTGACATAATTTCTCCATCGGCTTCATGTACCGTGTGAAGGTGAAATTGACGGAGGAGTTGGAGACGGAAGCTGGATGGCGCTGACGGAAATCTTGGGATCTGTCGGTTGAGCTGACTCAAGTGTACAATAAGCTTTTTTTTTTTGCAATGCAATCTTTTAATCCCTGCCACATCATCATGTCTGGACAAACACACGGTGTATATTATACAAATTAACAGTTTTGATTATTTTACTCTATTTGAAAAATATAATATCTATCTTTACACCCTCCAAAAGTAATTTATGTCAGCTGCACCTGGGTAAACATTTTGTTGCTAAATTTGCAAATTTGTGTTGGGTTTGATAAAGAGAAGCGTGATCAAAAGTTAAAACGGGATCGATCAAATACTAAACTATTTGTCCATTTGAGAACGAGGTAGATAAGTAATTTTACGTAAGTCGAGGTAAATATATGGAAGAGTTATCTCATTTTACGGAAAAACACTGTTGAACGTGCTTTTGGAGAGTAATTAAATATATACACAGCGCATGTCTCCAGAGGAAAAGCAGAAGTCAACACAGAGCGCTAAAAAGTCTAAATTCATATGGGCAAGAAATTTGAAAGTGTTTGCTGATCATAAACTACTGAAAATTTACTTTCCAGATCTTACAGATGATTTTGTATATCATACAGGTTCATGATTTTTTCAAAAAAAAAAAATTAATGAGGCTGAACTCTCATTTCTTAAACAGGTTGTCGACGGAACATAGTTTGATACTCACAAGTAACAAGATTTTCAGGTCGCAAAAATATTCACGTCATTTGAAAAATTAGTACCAGCAGGTGATTTTTATGAGCGATTAGGTATAAGAAGACTCTGAATAATCAACGGTAGAAATAGAAGTCAAGATGAAGCTCTATTCACATTGACCTTCAAAACTTATATGAAACTCATGGTCGTCGGATCGTCACATAAAAAATTTAGTCAAAATATAACGTTTGAAACATGAAATTTGCAAATATTTAAGAGTTTATTCATATTATCAAACTCATAAGCATACCATATTTTATCTTTTTATAAGTAACATTCTCTTATGTACAGACACAATAGTCCTTTTATATCACTAAAAAGTTGTATTTATCGAATATTTTAATGCATTATATTGTTTCTATTTTTACCCTCACTTAATTATATATATCTCATCACTTTTCTTCACTTATTGTCTCACATCCATTTCCCACTCATCCTCTCCATAAATAATTAAGGATATTCTTAAAAAAAAAAGTTGCATATATAACATATTTATTACTTGTAACTAATTTTGATCAATATTTCATTTCACATCCATTTTCCCACTTATCCTCCGGATGAATCGCTATTTTCAAAAATATATGTAGTACTCAGTACGTTGTTCAATGGATATTGTGCTTGTTTGGAAAAGCTTATTTACTTTCTATAAGTACGTTCAACAGTATTTTTCTCCAAAATAAGAAAATCTACTTTAGATATTTACCTCGACTTGCGTAAAAGTACTTCTCTACCACATTCCCAAACGAACAAACTATCAATTGGTGCTAGTTTGAATCTGAGTGAAATGTAAATGGAAGACAAGTCCCTGACATGGAATTTGGAGTCATAAATAAACTTGGTTTTTATGTATGTATGAAACTCGAGTATTGCGTCCACTCCTCATCCTGCTTTAAATTTCAAATGCATGTAAAATGAAAGGACCTGTAGGTCAGTATTAAATTAACAACTGGACTCTCTATTATCTCATGGCGTGTAGTCCACAAGACACACCGTCGTTTATTTTCAACCCGCCAAACTTGGACACGTAATCTCTCTTCTTTCTCTACGTTGCTTCCTTTTTATTTCCTCAAATCAAATTCTCACTTTCCACATTTGAATATTCCCATTCCTTCTCATGGCCAGCCAGAGCCTCCGATGATTCTATATAAACGCTACCTCTCTCCCTCACCAACTCATCATATCACACATTAATTATTCCCTCCCTCCCTCTCCCTCTCTCTCTGTCTGTCTGAGTTTAAGAAACAAAAGAAACCTCGACCGACCGACTGGTGTGGGATTCCGGTGGAAACCATGTACCTCATCAAGAGTACTAAGGCCATGTTCGTGTTGTTCGTGTTGATGAGTTCATCAGTTTTCATGGGGATAGAAGGGCGACGGTTGTTCATCGGAGAGACGGGAAATGCTGTGGCGGCGGCGGGGGATGAGGTGGACCTTTTCAATTGGCTGGGGTTGGGAGGGATGAAGAGCTCGGGACCAAGTGACGGAGGAGCTGGCCACAGGTTCACGGACAGTGGCACACTTGGAGGGAAGAAGAGCTCAGGTCCAAGTGGCCCGGGCGTCGGACACTAATCCATTCGTTTCTAGGACACTCGTCTTCTTCTCACACTTCCGATCTACGCCAACCAAATCCATGAAGCGACTTGCAGACATAATATTCATGTCATTACTTTTTTTTTTTTTGCCGAATCATGTCATTACTACAGCTTCATTCCCACCATTATATATATATATAGAGAGAGAGAGAGACACGCGTGTTTAGAAGAAGTTCTATACGTATGTGAGAATTCTTCGCTTCGTTCTAACTAGAACCGTGCAAAATTTAAAATCTCACGCACACACTAGTGTATACGTATCATGCTTAACTGCAAATATTGGTCAATCAATATATTAATCTAGCTAGTTGTTTACAATAGCTACAATCACAAGTATAATCACACGTGTCAGTTTTGGATTGCCCCAAAGGTTTTTTTCTAAAAATATGTGTTGTTGTTTTATTGACTGATCTGCATTACAAATTTGCGAAGCAGGGAACACAAAATATAGTCAAACGGGTATAAAGTGACGACGTCCAGCGATTAAAAATTAGTAATTAATTTCTTTTCCCGCAAGAGACTTTATTTATAGGCTGCCAATTCAAGAATATTGATTAGAATATAGCTTGATGTATCTTAGTCAACCACATCCAAGCACGTGGTCGCTGGTCAACCTCTCTTGAGCTTTTTTGGCCCAGTTTTCAAAATAAAAGTTATTTCTATTTAAAAATCCTTATTATTTTGATCCTTTTAAAAGATCTCCCATGCATAATATAATATG
>JANTPZ010143849.1:0-23991 GCA_025593235.1 Vachellia pachyceras | reverse complement strand
GGGGAGGGTGAGATTTTTGGAAATCCCAGTAGCAAAACTTTCTAACACACATTATAAAATTTGCATGACAACTTTCAATATAAGTGTGAATTCATAAAAGTGCAACATGTAACAATGAAATGCATATGGCCATATCATACAAAAGCACATATTCACACTTTCAATCATCACAAATTTTCAATATAAGTCATGCATAATTCATACACATTTTCAAACAATTAAGCTTAGGGTTAGAAGGTCTTGCTACCTTGTATCTTTATTTTTCCTTAACTTGAGTGCTCTCTTGCTCTCCTTGAAAATCATTCTCTTGTACCAAACTTTTCCCTACACAATTGTCAACATTATGGCTATTTAGCATAAGCCATTTGCCAATCAAAAACTAAAGTAAAACTCCCTTGAAACAATTATTGAGTTTAAGGTTCCTTAAAATCCCTAACTTTGCTTAATATGTTCTAATGCTTCCATGAACTTGCCATCACCTTTACCCTACACAAAAACTCATTTTGAACTCATTGGAAGCATCAAAATCATTAAAACAAGCTTCCTTGCCCAAAATCCAGCCAAGGCTGAGACATACACATAAATTCCATAAGTCGAATTTTTCAACTTTCATCAATTATAACCCTTGATTCTTGTTCTCATAATCATATTCAAGCATAATATAGCTTGATTAGAGCTCTTCTAACTCAAGTGGAAATTTGGGCAGCATCTCCCTATATCTTGAAGGTTTCCCAAATTTACAAAATCCACAAAACAACTCAAACAACCACAATATATACATCAAACCACTCCTTACAACTCAAGGAGGCTTTTACTATCAACAAATGGCTCTAAATCCCTTTCTTTCTCACTTTGCTCTCAAGAACCCTAAGTTCTCAAACTTCAAAAAGAAAGCTAAAATAAAAATTTCAATCCATGGAAGTTGTAGAGGAGGTTGAGAGGAAGATTTTGATGTATAGGAATAGGTAGAAGCTTACTTACCTTGTGAGTTATCTCAAGCTCTTCCTCTCCTCAAGCTCCTCTCTAATGGCATCCTCTTTCCGAAAAATTCCAGCACCAAGTCGGTTTGCAAATGAGAGGAAGGAGATGGAAATATGCTTATATAAACTTAATGAAATAGATGGATGGATGAGATTAGATCTTGAGAGGATGGATGGCTAACATTTGTGACACTTAGAAGGCATTTGTTTTGTTCTCATTGGCTACCATAAATTAGCCATAATGACCCTTATCTCATAGTGAAAAATCTGTTTTGGCTAATGGAATGGAATCCCATTCAGTTACTTCTACCGATTACACTTTTTACCGGTAAACATAACTCTTTTCCAGTAAATCTTTTTCTGCTTTTCTGGAAATATTTTCTTCCTCATTTAATCTCCATAATTCCCTCTTGAATATATTCAAATCATCATCCTCAAATTGTCCCTTGATCCATCCAAAATTTACAGGATTATTTTATCCTACCGAAATTTCCTGAAAACGAGCAATTTTGGAATAAATCATTTTTAGGGCCTTGTAATTTTCTATATCTTTCCTTGATATTCTAGCCCTTCATATTTCCCCAAAATACCTTCTAAATTGTTCCAAATTAATATTTGTAATAAATTGTATTTTTGGGGATTTTTCTGGCCTTTTTCCTGATTTTCGGGAAAATCGCCTTAATCGTACTTTGGGCAATAATTTTATAAAATACTATAAATTCCGCTGAATTTTTATAGATTCTGCTTTTTGATCCTAGAGAACTCCTGATACCATAAATAATTATTTTCAACCTTCAAATCTTTAAAATTTCATAATTCCTCATCCAGACCGAATTTCAACAGTCGGTTGAATTTCTGGTAATTAGTGAGTTCTGCTCTAACTTTTGGGCATCTGTGAACTTTTCTGATTTTCGGTCAACTGTTTGACTTTTTGACTTTGACTTGGTCAAATGACGAAAATGCCCTTACAGTTTCTCTTAATGACCAAAATGCCCTTTCACAGTCTAACTTTTCATAAATTCCCATTTTGCCCTTGACCTTTTGGCCCTTGATCTTTTGGTTTCTGATTCCTGGGGCAACTTCCCAGGGGGTCACCCATCCTTGAATTGCTCCTGAGATGAGCAAGTTCTTATAAAATTATTTCCGCTGAGCCAAGTCTGATTCTACAACTTCCAACCCAACAACATCGACTTTTTCCGTACTTTCTATCTGTGGGCTTTAACTTGATTTTTGACTACTGGTTTGGCTCTTTTTATCCAATGACCATATTACCCTCGGTCTTTATACTTATGACATTTATGTCCCTGGCTTGCATCCTTAGTAATCTCAAAGCCTTCGGACTAAAATGACCAGGGTCTTTTTGGTCCACCGACATTTTTTTCTTTTTATACTTTTATTTCTGAGCCTTGTCTTGTCTCCTAACTATCGATTTGGCCTCTTTGTTAGTTTACCAAAAAGGGTGGATATTACAAATATCCCAAACTATCACTCACGCACAAACTCTG
The DNA here is from genome assembly GCA_025593235.1 of Vachellia pachyceras. Lineage (NCBI taxonomy): Eukaryota > Viridiplantae > Streptophyta > Magnoliopsida > Fabales > Fabaceae > Vachellia > Vachellia pachyceras. The sequence goes on along the minus strand of JANTPZ010143849.1, from coordinate 21,506 downwards.
CAAGTGGCGCGGGCACTCATAATAAATGGCCGAGGAGGAGATAGCCTCCTTAGCCAGCGCATCTGCTAAACAGTTCTGTTCCCTCAGAATATAGCGAATGATGACATTACATTGTGTAGACATGATTTCTCTAATTTCTGCAAATAACAGCCCAGTGTTAGAAGAATCACAAACTGAATTGAGCATGTCAACCAATAACTTCGCATCAGATTTGATGATAATTTGCTAGAAACCACATTTGGACTCTGTCAGGAGGCCTCTGTAAATAGCCAATTCCTCAGCCATATGAGGGTTACTCTGCCCAAGGGTTTTCGCGAACCCCATAATCCAAGAACTGCAATGGTCCCTAATGACACCTCCACATCCTGCTCTGTTGGAGAGTCTAGCCACAGCTCCATCGACATTAACTTTAGCCCATCCCTTATCAGGAGGAATTCATTGCTGAGGGTGATGATGGTTGGAATTATGACGAACCTGCATAAAATCGTTAGTCTGAACATATAAAAACCAAGACACATTAATCTTATTGAAAGGGTCAGTGGGTTTGATGAAATGATCATCAAAGATATCCTTGTTCCTCCATGACCATAAGAGCTAGCAGGCAACACCCCAGAAAAGATCCCATCCACAAATAGCCTCTATTCCCAAGTCCCTCTTCAGATTCATCGCAATCCAATCACGTAAAGAACAGGAAAAGAACTTATTCATATGAGCGGGACAAACAGCTCTGGACCAAACTTCCCTAGCATACCGACAATCCCGAAAAACATGCAAAGCATTCTCATCTTCATCATGACAGAAGTTGCACAAGGGTAACGCAGTAGACCAAGTACTCCTCCAGGCATTAGTAGGAAGCCTATTGTGGAAAACTTTCCATAGAAAGATTTTTATTCTCTCTGCCCCTTTCCACTTCCAGATCAGATTGTACACCGGACTGTACAAATTAGGAGGCTCAATCTCAATAGAAAAGTAGGCACTCTTGACTATGAAAATTCCGGTAGCATTTTGCCCCCAGACCATAATATCATTATTACCATCAGGATTTGGCAGAATTCAAGTGGGCAAGTTGAAGATCACCTCCCCATTAACCAGATTCTCCAGACGATGATAATCCCAAGTATCATTTAAGACCCAATCAGCTACCGTGGATGTTTCTTCTTCTTGTGAAAGAGGTCTTAAACATAAATCTTTGATTTTCTTCCCCGGTAATAACCAAACATCATAGAAAAATCTCACCATATTTCCGTTTTTCACCTGCCATTTCGTACCTTTTTAATCAGGTTATACTGGGCACAGATTAAACGCCATAAACAAGAATCACCTTGACGAGAGTTCAAAAGACTCTGCTCACTTCTAAGCATATATTTATTCTGTAAAACTTCCGCCCATAGACCTTGATTTCCTCTCAGAAGATTCCAAGCCAACTTAGCTCCAAAGGCACGATTCATCAATTGCAATTTCCTGAACCCAAGACCCCCATGCGTTTTTGGAAGAGTAAATAGTCTCCCAACCCATAGGATGGAATCCTCTATTATTCTCTGAGCCCCATATGAAATTGCGTTGGATCCTTTCAACTTCGTTGCCAATAACTAAAGGAACCTTAGCCATTTGCATCGGGTAAAGAGGGCAACTGCTAAGAATAGATTTGGCCAGGGTGATTCTCCCGGCAACCAAGAGACAGTTTGCTTTCCAAGCAGATAATTTATCTCTCACTCTATCAACAATATATTGGAACTTTTCAGAAGGTCTTCTTTTCCTGGATAATGGAAATCCCAAATATTTTTTAATTTCAGTTGACACTTTCATGCCAGAGATGCTTTGAACTTTCCTTCTCAATGCACTCTTCTAGAGAAAAAGATGGAGGACTTCTTACTAACTCTCGCCTCGGAAGCTTGACAGAACTTATCAAGGCAGGACATCATAACCGTAATCTTCTTTTCAGAGGCTTCCCTGAAAAGAAGAAGGTCATCCGCAAACATAAGATGGGAGATAGACGGACCATCTCTAGAAGCAAGAATAGGCATCCACTGATCGGCATCCACCGCATCGCTAATGACATAAGAGAGCTTATCCATATAAAGCACAAAAAGAAACGGAGATATAGGATCCCCTTGCCGAAGGCCCTTCTTAGGAGAGAAGAATTCAGAATAAGAACCATTCCAAAGAACATTATAGGACGTGGAAGAGATGCACTTCATTAGCAAGTCAATAGCCCCCTCCTCCATTCCTATCTCTTTAAGAATAACTTTCATAAAACTCTAATTAACTCTATCATAAGCCTTTTCTAGATCTATTTTAAGGGCCATGAAACCTCTCCTGCCCCGGGCTCTATTCATGGTATGCAAAATTTCCTGCCCAATAATGATGTTATCTTGAATGTTGCGGCCTGGGATAAAACCAGCCTGGAAAGGCGATATCAGATCATTCATCAAGATCTTCATTCGCCCAACTATAATCTTCGTAACACACTTGTAGTGAACAGAACAAAGCTATATAGGCCGAAAGTGTTCCACCCTCTCCAGGTTATCTCTTTTAGGGATAAGAACAATTAAAGTCTTATTTGCCTCCGTTAAATCCATCTGACCCTCAAAAACCGCTTTGACAAAATTACACACAGTACTACCTACCGTATTCCAGTTCCTCTGAAAGAAGACGAGAGAAAACCCATTGTAATTAGGAGCTTTAAAAGGTCCCATAGCAAAAATTGCCCGACGAATCTCATCATCACTAGGAGTTATTCCCACATGGGCCATAAGAGAAGGATCAATGGAAGGAAACTTAGTAATAGAGGAAAGGGAAACATGATCTCCTTCCTCCTCCAAAAACAGGTCTTGAAAGAAGTTAGAAACCATATTCTTCAAAACTCTTTCCTCATCTATCCAAACTCCGTTATCATCTTTAAGAGTATGAATCTTATTCCTTCTTCTTCTAGAATTGGCTTTCAAATGGTAAAATCTAGTATTACGATCACCATTAGCTATCCAATCTGCCTTAGATTTTTGGAACCATTTAATCTCCTCTAATTTAAGCATCTCCTCCAATTCTTGCTGCAAGGAAACCTCCAAAGATTGTAAGAAGTTAGAGTAGGGATAGGAGGAAGACCTTTGAATACCATTCAACTGAGCCAAAATGAGATTTTTCTTCTTTTTTTTTCAACAAAGCCAAAGGTTTCCCTGTTCCAATCAGGGAGAATTGTTCTCAAAGTCTCCATATTTCTATCGAGATCACCACATTCCTCCCAATTGTTAGACAAAAAACTCTGGAACTCACTATGAGTCTGCCACATAGCTTCAAAACGAAAGGGACGTATCCCAGAGGGTTCTATTCCCTTAACCCCAAAGAAATGCTTAGGGGATTATGATCAAAGAATTTAGTACGGGGAAGCACTCTGAGGAAACAATCAGGCATAAGAGTCAAGAGAGAAGAGTTAACCAACGCCCTGTCCAGTCTTTCATATAATCTTGAGTGCCCTGACATACAAGGTCCTTTCCAAGTGAACTTTAGACCAACGGCCCCCAAATCAGATAGATTACAAGCCATAATTTTATCATTGAAAAAATTCATTTGAGCACAGTTAGCAGCAGAGCCACCAATACGTTCGTCCGAGCACCTTATATCATTAAAGTCGCCATAAACAATCCAAAGGATGGAAATTCCTGCAACCAAAGATTCTAACCTTTCCCAAAGAAAATGTCTAAAGTTTGAATGAGGAATAGCATAAACAGCAGAAATTAATAATTTAGGACTTCCAGCTGAAATGCATTCACAGTGAAAAAATTGTCTATTCTCCTCAATGATTTTAATAGAAATATTTGCAGAGTTCCAAGCAGCAATTAAGCCACCAGATCTACCTTCACTAGGAATGCATCTAATTTCATCAAACCCCAAATTATTAAGGGAAGGAAGCTGAGACACATTATTGCATTTGGTCTCAGACAAAAAGATCAAACTGGGTTTTGGTCCGTTCAGAACCAATTTTAAATTTCTCAAAAACCCCTTTCCACAAGCACCTCTAACATTCCAATATAAAATTTTAATCATCATTAAAAATAAATCAAATAAAGAGAAGAAAAGCTCACAGAATATCATTGCATATGAGTCTTAGGAACACATGATTGTCCTTCCAAAGAGCCCAACTGTCTATCACAGTAATCCATCTGCTCGTCCAGATCTGCTGCATCTTCAAGCCCAAAAATGTTGTGCTCCGCAGCCGGAAATTCAATGGGTTTCGTGGCATTATCACCAGGGTTGAATGGATTGGAGTTGTTCAAGTCCAAATTTTCGTCAGCCTCCATCAATTCTCCTTGGGCCCACATTACCTTTTCTAAGTCCACGTGCTCCTTAGCCTCTCTCGTCAACTTTCCCACAATATCTCCCTCCTGACAATTATTGCAATTCCCCTCCTTTAACATATCCACATCGGGTCCCACATTATCTTCCCCAAAAGTCAACATAAGCATATTCATCCTTGGACCCACACTTTCCTTGGCTTTTACCAATATTTCCTCATTGCCACTTTCATTCCTCAGACGCTTCTCCGCCTTCCTTTGCCCGCCACGTCGCTAAAGCTTCTTATTTAATCCTTTACTTAACGGTACAATAGTCCCATCCGTAGAGTTGCGCCCCTCCTTATTAGCCGCCTTTTTGAGCCTCCCTTCCAACCTGCTCTGGCCATGATTTGATGTGGCTAGCCTCTGCCCATGCCTCACCATTGTGAGTCCAGCGTCCTTGGAAGCAGATGGCATGTCAAGAACTGTCTTGTTCTCCCCTCCCAACCCTCCAAAATATTGAAACGAGATCCTTTCCTTGCCGATGAAATCTGGTCTGCGCTCTTTTCTTTGTTTTTCCTAAAGCATCTTTTCTCCACCACTTTCCATTGATCGGAAATTTTACCTAGATCCTGGCCTCCTGTGCAAGGCTGTGTCACATCTTTATGGTCTCTTACTTTCTCATTATTAACGTTTGCCATCTTCTTCAAAGGACAAGCCTCGTATCTATGCCCATAGATACCACATCTAATGCAAAGGAGGTGCATACCTTCATATTCCAAGAAATGCTCTTCCCCATCTAATTTAAACCCAGACATAAGTTGCTTCCCTAATTCCACCAGGACACATATTCTTACATAATGTCCTCTTAACTGGCATGAAGTATTCACATCAACTATGAGAGTCTTGCCAATTCTATTTTCGATACAAGTTAGAGCTACTTCATCATAATATTCCATTGGGATTTTAGGGATCCTAATCCACACTGCCACTTTGTTTATAGTTGCTTTATGAGCTTTGAACCCAGGCTCCCATGGTTGAACAGTCAGGTAGTGATCAAATAGCATCCATGGGCCTCCTGTCAAAGCATTTATAAAGTCCTCTCTATTGGAGAGCTTGACAACAAAATAACCATGACCAATGTTTATCACATTTAGAATTCCTTTCCCAGCCCATATAGATTGCAATCTTTAAACTAAAACCTTATAAACGATCTGCCTTCCCATGAGTTTAATAATCACAGTAGATTTCCAAGGTTTATACAGCTTTTTTTTTCATCTTAGCTGAGAACGAGAAAGTTGGGAAGTTCCTACCTGGATCTTCCTTTGGAACACATAAAGGCTCTTCGTTATCAGCAATAATATCATCCTGGGAATTGTTAGAGAGAGAGAGTCCTCAGAAGCCATATCAACCTCCTTATGATCTGCCATTTCTTCACTCTTACTATTCCCTTTAAGCTTATCTAGAAAGGAAGGACCCCCTTCATGGTAGGTACTAACTTTGCTACCCAAACCAGGCCATTGCTCTTGTAAGACGTTTGTACCTACATGCTTTAGATTATTCTTCACTTTCTTGGCGCTTCGAACCAACAGATCTTCCTCCTCGGAAGATAAAGACGAAGTAGCTATCAGAGGTTTCATTGCACTTTCTTTTCTGGGTGAGCTTTGAGATGAACTCTTTTTTATCATGACAGTTGAAAATGTTTAAAATGAGCATTAATTGGCAGATGGAATCCAATCATTAGTCTGTTGTAAACAGAGACTTTTTTGGACTGCTTCATTGTGGTAAGAGAATCACAAATCTGACTACTCTAGAGAATTTGTAAACGGAGACTTTTTAATTACATTAAGGACTAAGATATTTGATTGAAATTTATATAATTCAAGATCTTAAATTGTTATTACCTTATATGGCGTTCATTATATTTTTTTAGGCATAAATATTCTTCTATTAAAAACACCTGTAACACCTGCCTTAGCTTACTTCATTTTTATATAGAGACCAATTATAAACCACGTTAAGGCCTTCTAATTTTTAGAATTAGCTAATCAAATAAAATTTTAAAACATTATGAAAGTTACTATTCATTTGGTAATTTTAGAATTTTTTGTCAACTTTAAAAATTCATAACTAATTATACAAAAATCATAATTGAGTGGTTTAAATATTTAAATGAAGCTTATTGAATTCCCTACAAGGAAAAATATCAATTTATCCAATTTCTTAACTAATTAATACAGTTTATTGCATGAATAAGCATTGTTTATTTGGTCATTTTTCAATTTTTCAGATTTTTCTCCTAATGTTGGGCCATCATAACTTTTTTTGCGAAACAACCAAATTCCTCAAACTTAGAATCATTTTAAATCTAGCAATGTGAACTATTTTCATGAAAACTTTCAAAGTAATTAGACTTCAATTACTATATTTTATGTTACCTCATGTTAAAGCATTTGGTTAGGGTGTTGGATCCTTTTTCTTACTTTATACATGCTTGTTTTTTCACTTTTTTTCTTGCACACAACTTAACTCCATAATTATTTAACATATTTCATAAAATTTCAAGATACTTCATTTATGCATGACATAGTACAAGGTCATCATACATATTCTCATAATTTAACATAATTTGCCATATAGAAGTTTTTGCATTACAAGCATGCATTTCCTTTCAATTTGAGATCAACCCTCCCACCTTAAGCCTCTTCCTTCCTTGTTTCACATTGCTTGAGCCTTGACCAGAAGGTTATGTTTTTGGGGAGAATGAGATTCTTGGAATCTCAATAGCAAAATTCACTAACATATATATTAACATGCATGATTATCATTTATTTTCTATCTAGCTATATATGAACATATTATGATGCACCTTGAAAACGCTTTGCATATAGTTATGACATGTCATAAACACAACTTCACATATTCGCATAGCATGTAAATAGCATGCAAAATAGTACAATAAATAAATAACAACTAATGACAATATTAATGTAAAAGTTAGTAACTTTGCTATCTTGTTTCTCAACTTTGCACTTAAACTACTTAAGGTCTTTGAACTCTAAATTTGTCAAAATTGATTTTAATGCTTTCAAAATTATTTTCTCACTTATATCATACACAATTTTACCTTTTAAATCTATTGAAAGTATCAAAATTATCAAAATCACACTCCTTCCCACTGTTCTGCATCTGACCTAAAATTGATAATAAGGGGAAATGTGATTTTTCTACTTTGCTTTCTATACATTTTCATAATCTTATTTCTGAACCATTTTCTAACTATTATTTAACACAGAATTCATCATATACTATCAGCCCCAATTCGTGCAGCATGACCCCTAGGGTTCCATATACCAAAAATTCATATACACATTCAAACAACACAAAACAACCACCAATATGTTCTAAATCATGCATAGAGTTTTCTAACAACTATTTTTTCTAAATCCCTCTATTTCTCACTTTCTCTCTCAAAAACTGTATAGTTCGAGTAGCATATTTCCACCATAAACCATGAAAATAAAGGCATAGAGTTGAAGAAAAGAGCCTAGAGATCAAGAGTATGGAAGATCTTGCACCAAAACTCAACTTACCTTGGAGTTGAGATGAATTTTGGCCTTTTCTCTTCTCCCTCTTCAATTTTCATCTTCTCCTTCCTCTTCTCTCTATTTGGCCAACCTTGGGAGCAATTTTTTTGGTCTTGAAGAGCTTTAGGTGACCCAATGATAAAAAAATCCATCTTGCGCTCTTATTTGATCCAACGGCTAAAAATGTCTTCCATCCTTCAATAGTCTAGAAACTACCAAAAAAAGAGACATTTAGTGATGCAATGGTAAAAAAATTCATCTTGCTCTCTTATTTGATCCAATGGCTAAAAATATGTTTTCCATCCTTCAATGGTCTAGATCGATCATGCCACCTTTAGCCTTCAATGGTCTAGATCACAACATTTGGAAGAAGAGGAAATATCTCTCTTCTCTTTCCTTGTGTTGGCCTTCAAGAAGACTCTTGAAGTGTCTTAAAAATATGCACATGTGTCTCTTACTGTGTGGGATACGATTGGATTGATAAAATAACTTTACTCTGATATTTTCTACCACGTAGTTTAACTATCTGTTCTCCTTTTTATCTTTTCATTAGAGGATGACACGTGGAAAATCTCAACCCCCACAATCTGCTTTATCCAAATAAAGTTACTTTAACAATCCAGAAATACTTTTTAGGAATTCCCTAATCACTTGATCTGTTTAGAGTCATTAAAAATTTCCAAAATTTATATGATATTTCCATGTTTTTTCTTTCCACATTCTGCTTTCAGAATAGTCTTTAATTAATTTTTTGAAAAAAAAACCTAATCCAAGGTTTTTTTAGACTTCTTTCGGTTCCAGGAAACTATCTCTGATTTTCTCTTGGAACCAGTTTTATCAATTATTTTGACCAAAATTTTCTAATATTTTGGTTAAACTTTGACCAAAATGCCATTGAATTTAAAAAATGTTAGTTTGATTCCACAAATTTAAAATTTACACTTAGGTCCCTATTTCAAAATATCACTTTGGTCCTTTACTTTTAAAATGACTCTTTAGTCCCTTACTTTTTCAAAATGATCATTTTTCCATTACGTTTCCTACGTTTCACATCATGGCATTTTTATTCTTCTTTTCCTTGTATCCTCCGGACCCTTAGTCCAGTTATTAAAAATCTGGATGTTACAACAATCATGTTCAAAGCATGCATTGCACTAAATGTGGATACTTTTTCAAATAGCGATTATAACTTTTTATGATAAAGCACAATAACATCTTGTTGAAGGCAATTTTATTCAAACTAATGTCTAGCACTAAATGCATACATATTTCTCAGTGAGGATTCAAATATTAGTTGAACACATGAAATTTGAATATTAATTCGCTATGTTGTGAATTCCTAATATTTTTTAATAGACTAACCATTTTTCCAAAGATAATTCCATTAGTACTTATTTATCATTTTCCTTTTGAAAAAAAAAAATAAAGAGGGGCAGCTAATGTTAAACAAGTTTGGATCAAATGGGGTTCATAAGACGAAAGCCTAAGCGCTATGCTAATATGCTCCTTCTCCTCATGGCCCAATTAACCAGTCCAATTCTATGTTTATCAGCCCAATAATTACACCTTAACGATTCCCTGCTATGTGGGTCTAGCCCATCTCTTTAAGCAGGCCGGGGAGATGGAATGACATTTGTGTCCCTCACTAGGAATCTATTGATACTTTCATCCCTTGACTCAAACAAATGATCTTTCTGAAATTGACGAGTATGGGATAACTAGTTAAAATTTTTCCTCTCTCTAGTCTTTATAATTTATTATACGTGCTTAAAAACAAATTTACATAATTAAAAATTTAATCAAAATTATTTATTTAATGTAAAACATTAAAATTACCCTCAATAAGATTTATTAGTTATAGAATTTTATTAATCAATCAGGAAGTTTTAGGAAGTTCTACAGCTGATTATGGATATTAGGTGGGGGAAGAAATAATATTTAAGGCAAAATATGTTAGATTGTGAAACAGGCTAGAAGTCCGTAATTATTATAAGGACCAAAAGGAGTATCTTTTTAAAAAAAATAAAGGCTGAAATATCAACTGAGATTGATAAATTATAATTCATAATTTGTGACTTTCTAAAATTTCCAAACAATAAGCTTGATTTAACAACTAATTAAACCACATTGTTTTTATTTCCTCAATTGGCTAATCAACTAACACGCAACTAATCAAATTCTATATTCATAGATACATAACAAATTTCCCCTATGGTTATCGCCAACGGTTCGGAACCCCAAATATTAAATTTTTTTATGAACACCCCCAAATATTAATTAAGTATATCGGAAGTTAGAAACAAAAAAATAATATTGTCTTGAAAATAATGCTGATCCCCTTTTGTTTTTGCCTTTTCACTTGTCAAAATGTAGCATAGTTAAAAATGCCCCTCTACTTTGTTTAATGTAAGCTACAATTACACGTACCTATTTGTACAAGTTAGTTTTTCCATTTTAAATTGATTTGTTTTTCTTTCAAATTTATACTTGATAAGATAATCATCGATGTTTAATTTCTCTCTATTTTCTTGTTGATTAACCATTCCCAAAATAAGCTTATAGTAAGTTTATATGTAAAAGATAATTATTTAATGTGAGCTCTGCTTCATAGCAAGAGTTCAAGCCTTTAGCTATTTGGTATCTACGCTTTTTTTGATCTTATTACCAAATGTTTGAACAATTGATTTATACAGATCGAGCATTTGCCGAACTCTTCGGGTGGTAAGTTCTCCCCAATAAAATTTAACGTTGCTGCATTCATAGCTCAAACTCGAGATCTTGTGTATGCTGGTTGGACGCTCTTATTAATCCAACCAAACGCTTGTTGGTAGAGTTCAAACATTAATTTATCATACTATAAGGACTTATCGATTTAGCTAAATTCAACTCCCATTAATTTAACTATCCTCCAATTCTATGTCTTTGTTGTCCATCTGAAGCCAAATAATATTTTATTATAAAAGATAGCTGAACCTCTCTTTTTATAATAGTACCAACAAAAATTTAAATCAGCTTATCATCATTTAAAAAACAAAACCCAGGGTCAAGTCTAGTTCAGAATTGGACCAACTAGATCACAAGATAGGTGAATTGAGTTCAAATCCCATTTAACTTGTTACAAGATAGCCTCGATTCACACAAGTCAACCATTCAGCTACCTGGTAATGTAGCCAAAACAAAGCTCTGGACACCATGTGGCCAGGAGGATTATTTTTTCTCTCTAACTAAATGTATCATCTTATTAAAGATAATTATGTTAAAGTCATTAGGTATTAAATACGAGCATCTCTTCTATCAGGAATTTAAACCCTAATTATTAGGGATTAACTCATACCACTAGCCTCAACCCGGTTGATAACCAACACGATTATTAAAAAAAGTTAAAAAAAATAAAAAAGGGATCATAGTTGGCCCCACTGTTTTGGTGTATAAAAACGAGCTATGTCATCAGCCCACAGCACCATGAAAGAGTTCAGAACATAGCTTCGCATGAGAGAGAGAGAGAGAGAGAGAGAGAGCGCTCCATTATTACAGATCTTGTGAGAATGAATGTCATGGAAGAAAAAGAAGCCAAGTCATCTAAGACGACTGTGGATTCTGCAGCAGCCTCAACATCTGAGCCTCATCAAGATTACGATAAGGATTCGGAGAAATCTGACTATCCTCCAAGCGACGTCATCTTGAGCCAGAAACTCACCATCGTCCCTCCAGATTATTTTCGGAGTACGTAAATCTCTCTCATCATCTCTCTCGTCGACGGCGTCTCACAGATCCATGTATTTTTCTTCATTATTCCATTCGTTAATTTGCAAAAATATTCATCAGTTTTTCACACAAAATATGTTTAACATCATATGCTTTCCAGAGGATAAAAAATATCTATAAACATTTAAAATTGGGGCGAAAATAATATAACCGTTAAATATAACAAAACACCGTTACTTTTGTAATAAAGCTCACGCTATTTCTTGCATATGCATATTGAATGCTATTAGGTATATTTAACTGTTTGAATATTTTTGTTCCCATTTTAATTAACAAGAATATTTTTTCACCTCCTAATAGTATACCGTGCTGGAAGTATATTTGGTAAAAGCTCATGGGTAATTCTGCATCTTAACCCTTATTTTATTGATAATTGATTGCTTTAATTACATGTGATTTTTTTTTAACATATACAAATCCTGCAGCAGAAAAACATCTTGAGACTTCAACAGACAGAGGTAATATACTATATCTTTCCTAATATATTAAAAATATATGTATAATAGGTGCATCCCCCATTTAAAGAAAAGTAACCTCATTGTTTTTTTTTTTGCTTGCATTTTTTTTTTTGTGTTTGGGTTTCATCATCAGATGTTGCTCTTGCAAGAGTTGAATCGGAAAAGAGATTAGCATTTGTAAGAGCATGGGAAGAAAGTGAGAAGGCAAAGGTAGAGAACAAGTAAGCCAAAAACCTTATTTAAAGCTCATAAATATCTTTATGGGTTAGCCTATTTATTATTATGCAAAAATGAGGCTTTTTTTTTAAAAAAATTCTGATGCCCTATTTTTTTTAATTTGTCTGTCACGAATCCAAACTTTGATAGCTGGAATACAGGCTCCTTACCAATGAATCAATTTTTTGCTTAAATTAATTCCTAAGTGCCATTTGGTATCACTGAATTTTTTTTCTAAACTTCCACATCATATGCATATAATAATAACAATGACCGTTCTTGAACTTTTAAATCTATGCATAGATACCCTCAAACTTTATTTTTATGTGCATATAAGCCCATCAAACATTGATTTATATGTAAATAAACCCCTAAATTTTAAGTTGTGTGTAGATAATTGATGTATAAAATTAATCATATGGGAGTTATCTGTATAACTAAAAGAGTATAGGGGTTTATTGTAAAATTCCAAAGGTTATGATTTAAAATATAAGGGGGGTTATGCGTCATTATATAGCCCTTTTCTTTTCAATATTATTGCACGATTCATTTTTAATTATTTATCATTAAACAATTTTTTATTCTTTTTATTATAGCACATAAGATTTATTTTTTACTCTTAACTTTTTAACCAATATTCAAACTGGCTTAACCTCATGAGTTTACGTACAAAAACGAAGTTTAATTTTATGTGAGTTGCTATAATCTGCAATTTGTTTGTATGATAACAACTTAACAAGTAAAACTGCCAAACAGGGCATGTAAGAAGCTCTCTACTGTTGGACTGTGGGAGGACAGGAAAAAGGCATATGTTCAAGTACAGATCAAAACAATGGAGGTAATATAATATTGATAATATTAATATTGCACTAGATATAAATATAAAAAATAATTAAGGGTTTTACTTTAATCATAAATTTAAGATTTTAATCCACTTTATTTTCAAGTTTTTATAATTTTTTTATCAAACTATTCGTATGATTTCATATATTAATTGTGATAATTTTTACGAATAAACATTGATCACATGAAAGTTATCGAGATGATATTATGGGTCCAAAAGTTTAAAAATGGGGCATTTTCATTCATGTTGTTAAAAATGTTAGTCTTTTAGTTAATTTTGACTGTTAGTCTTTTAATAGAAAAGTTAGTTGACTTTGATGGTTAACTTTAACATTTTTAACCGCAAAGGCAAAAATATCTTATTTTAAAACTTACAGATCTAAAATGATTCCTCAATAATTTCCGTGCGACCAGTATCCATTTTTAAAAATTTTTAAATTATTTTTACCTCTTTACCCTTTTTTATTTTATATCTGCACCTTGTCAAGTTGCCTATTTGATTTATTTGAATTAGCAAATAAAGCATTTAAATGCGATTCACAAATTCAATTGCCTACGTAGGGTTGAGTTAGACTATGCAAGAAATCTGCTTCCAAAATGATTAAAATAAGCAAAAGGACACATTTGTCGTTCTATCTTTAAACAAATTTTAGGTTGATTACTTGAATTTATAAAATATTTTTTAGTTTATAGTTCTATCACCGTTAGTCTTAAATAATAAGTATTTATGCAAGTTATCATTATTTTAAGCATTTAAACTTAATATGCTAACATTTATGAAAATTCTATTAGCATTTAAATTTTTTATTTGGACATTATTTATTACAATGTTAGAGCTAAATGACAAAAATATTTTATAAAATCAAGTAATCAAAATGGAATCTTCCAAAAAATTACGATGCACTTTTTCCGACCAAAAACTTTTTGTCCATGACTCTTTATATGAGATATAGCCCATAAATTAGATGGAAATCACCCCCCCCACAAAAAAAAAACCTTCATTTGAATTCAACTAATAACAAATGAATACGAGTAATTATTTGTTTATCACAATAACCAACTTATAAGTTACTATCACAAGGTAGGATAATTAAACCGGTAAACCTTTCACTCAAGAGCTTTCATTGTTCTCTACCAATTAACAAAGTCTAATAGTGTTGTTGTTGTAAATTCCTCTTGCATTGGCATCAGGAAGGAATGGAGAAGAAGAAGGCAGATTATGTGGAGAAAATGAAGAACAAAATGGCAGAAATTCATCAGATAGCAGAAGAGAAAAAGGCAGTGATCGAGGCTCAAAAATATGAAGACTTCCTCAAGGTGGAAGAAAATGCTGCAAAGTATCGCTCTCGAGGATACAGTCCCAGAAAATTTCAACTTTTCTCTTGCTTCACAGCCTATAATGATCTCTCTTAAACTATTATTGTACCAACTTCATGGTTATTATATATTTCCCAGCGTGTTGTTGTCTTGCCACGAAACTATTTACTATTAATAATCACAAATTCATGTGTGTTTTCAGTTTTATAAGTTGTACTCATCATAGTGAATACATCGAATACTTATGGGGATGGATCTTGTTGAATACGCTGATCATGACACTGTACTTTTTCCTGTTTTTCAGACTTCTGAACAATCCATTTTGTAAGAGAATTGGTGGTTGATAAAAAGTCTAAGAATATTTTTTTATAATCCTTTTGTAATGATTTTGATGATTTTATAATATATAGCATCAGTATTTCACTCAAATAGTGAGATACCGATATAAAATCCTTTATTTCTATCATTGTCTTTTTATATCATCATTTTGGTACTTGACATTTTTTTCTGAATTTTATTACTAAATATTCAAACAACTGATTTCATTGCCACCCCTCTTAGCGCATGCCTTTTTTGGGATTCAAACTCAGAAATCTAAAGAGATCTAGCAAGACATTACACTTGCTAGAACTCTACCGTTTTTTGAGGTTATAGGGTATAGGGCCGTTCATCTCAAAAAAATTAAAGAATTTTCTTCATATTTAGTTAATATTACATTGCATGTTATGTTGGAGAAAATTACGAAGACCTTCCCCTAATTTTTTTCTTCAGTTTTCCATTTCCCTCCTTAAATTTTTAGTTGTGTATTGTGTATGAGGTGTCATACATATCAAAATTTGAGAATTAATCACTCAATAAACAATATTCATTTTATATTGACTAAAGTTGGTAAAACAGGGTCATGGAAAGGTAAAATTAATAATACATACATCAGTTTTATCCAAAGAGTAAATAGAAAAAGATTGAAGCAGCAATTATGTATCATTTGTCGGGTGTCACTAAAATTAGACTGAACGATGTGATCATTAAACAGATTCTTCTTATATGTGACGTACAAATAGACATGTGATTCACAGGTGCACCAAATGATAAGGCAAACTGGATCACCCAATATAGCATCTGTCTGATACATGATATGCAAAAGGAGATACGGATCAGTCAACTATATCTTCATCCATTTAAGAGTTTTGACTTCATCCTGATCTAGAAAAAATTGTAGCAATATAAGTGGTATGCCTATGAATCTTAACCTTTCTCATGAAGATAGTCTAGCTCTGGAGTAGCCGTAGGAACGTCACGAATATCGTAGTTGGGTAAAACAGATGAAGGAGTTGGACTGGAAGCATTATAATTATCTGAAGAGTCCTTGCATAAGCAGATTTGTTTGAGGTATTGAAAAGCTCCTTGAAACTGCTGAATTAATTGTTTAGAATGTCTTTTACAACCTCTTTGACGAGTCAAATTTCACCAAGTCCATATGAGGTTAAGAGGAATAATCATTCCTCCAACATTGTCAAGTTATTGTCTGAAATAAAAAAAAAAATAAGGCAAAGTTTCTAGTAGCCATGCCTGAAAACCCTGGTTGGAAATAACTTTTACGAAGATATCTTTTATATATGTTCTTATTTTTACTTCGAGAAGTACCTACTTAGAGAAATAAATGACCAAGTGGAGTCCACATCATAGTTAGGTTGTTCAATCATGTCTGTCCAATCCCAACCAGTCCGTCTATCCCAAAAAATTTCAACATTGTCTCTGTGTGTGTGTGTGTAATTTTTAGGCCAGAAGTAACTCTAGATATTGGGTTGTTTTGTTTTCTCACGATGAAGTTTCTTTAATTCATTATTGGTCCGTGTTTATGTTGATTGGGAAATAAAATTTATGTGCTAGCTACTTTTTTTATCTTGTTACTATATTTTTTGTTACTATATTTTTTACCTAGATCAAGGTCTTGCAACCGTAATGCATCTCATTAAAGATTTTTTTTAACAAAGTGAGATTCAAACACAACCACTTTATGATCTAGCCCGTCACTGCTAGATCAAATACCGTTAGGGCTCGTTCGGTACGTAGAATTCATTTTGATGGATATGGAACTAAAAATGGAAATGGATATGGAAATGCAGTTTAAAAGTATATTTGGTATGTCATAGAAATGAGACATGGTTTTTATATGAAAAGACTTAAAAGCCCTTCAAAATTTAAAAAAGCTTTTTTTCATTGGACTCATCTATAGCTTCGCCATCGAAATTGCCATCATGGGTTGCCGTCATTGTCAAGCGTTGCTGGGTCGCTGTCAAAATCGAGCATTGCTGGGTCTCCGTCAAGCTCCAGCATCGCCGTCATCGAGTTCACCATTGTGGGTCACCGTCGAAATCTGCAGAGCTGGGTCGCTATGAACTTCGTTGCTAGAGTTAGCCATCCATTGCTGGAGTTAGCCATTGGGTCACTGTCATCATCAAGCATTGCTGGGTCACTATCGAGCTCCAGCCTCAACACTACACCGTCGAGTTCTAGCCTCGCCGCCGTCAAGTTCACCATCATGGGTCACCGTCGAATTCTGCAGAGCTGGGTCGCCTCCGTGGCTAGAGTTCTCCTTCGAAATCACCAACATGGGTCGTCATCATCGTCGAGCATTGCTGGGTTGCCGTCGAGCTTCAGCCTTGGCACTGCACTGTCGAGATCCAGCCTTGCCACCGTCGAGTGTGGGTCATCGTCGAAATCTGCAGAATGGTAAAAACAGAATTCCATGCATTTTTGTCCAATTCCACACCTTACTTCATGGAATTGATTTCCATGCATTTTGATTGAATTGGCTTCCACATGGAAGCCAATTCCATGGTACCAAACAAGCTCTATCATGGAAATGATTTCCATTTCCATATCCACCCACCCCAATTACATAGTACCAAACAAGCCATTAGGTAGATGATGTCTAGGAATTGACAAATTCTTTTTTTTTTTTTTGGTAACAGGAATTGAGGCAAATTCTAATTAACCATATGTCCCTAGAGAAATGAATGCCATAAAGGATCATCTAGTCAAGATGACGTATTATTTTATAGATAGATAACTTTTGTATTCTAAAAAATCCTAATATCTTTTTTTAATCTGTCCACAGTATCTTTTTCAAGAGAAGGTAGTTGATGATAGATCTTAGGTCTTGTTGCTATTTGTTGTATGTAATGCTCTTTTAATTTGAGTTAATGGATTTCAGCATTTAATGCAAAAACTTAATAATTTCTTTTGCTATTACCACTATAATTGGCTATATTACATGTTTTTACTGAATTGCATAACTTAAGACAAAATAACAATATAAAAGGGACCCTGATGAATGTCCTTGGTATATTTTTTGTATAGCACATGCATGTCTTGTGCAACTAATTAATTGAAAAAAAATATATACCTTCAGATTGCAATATGTGAAGTCAAACAAAAGTAAAAATGAGAGAGAGAGAGAGAGATTTGGTCAGAAAGTGTCTTAAAATAGAGGAGACTGTATGTGTGATGGTGAACGAACCAATTTAAAAAAAGGTGTTGCGTTTTAATGGCTTTTAATGGAATCACCTTCTCCAACAGATTCATTAATTTCATTGCTACACCTTTAATTTCGCGGGTTATTAATTTACCACTTCGAGTTCTTTTATCATCTGAGAAATTAAAGCTTTGATCCATCCAGATTCAATACCAATAAGCAAATTCTTCATATTATTATTGCCGGGGAATTTGCAATTAAGCTGGGAGGAAGGAATTGAAGAGGGAATATTTAAGAGATCATCAGTTAATTAAACGACATGTCGTTCATTGGAACTCAACGGAAATGCAAGGCATGTGATAAAACTGCTCATTTCGTGGATTCAATTTCAGCAGATGGAGTTATTTATCACAAGACTTGCTTCAAATGCAGTCAGTGTAATGGCGTCCTTGCGGTACGTACACTACATAAAAACACATTAATTATATTCATCAACCAAAGATATATATATATATATATATATTGAATTATTACATACATTTGGTGGATTATTTTCAGTAGTCTAACCTTGTGTTTTAAAGATTTTCATTATATCCATTTTGATATGTGTGCATGTTATTCCCTATTCTCTTAAATATAAGATCTTGCTTCAAATGTAGTTTATGCTACATACGTTTGTAAATTTTCTGATTCAAATAAGAAAATGCTAGAGACTAAAAACCTTTTTTTACGTCTCTTATTAAGTTCTATTACATTTTGTCAGTTTTATCTTTCTGCTTTTATATATGTGAAGGTTTTGTTTAATTTTGTGGAGTGCTGCTTTCTAGTTACTTTGAGGGTTGTAGAATATCTCTTAAAAGATAGTATTCCTGAACGCGACTCAAATCAAATATTTTAATGTTGATTTTTGCAGGTTTTATCAACAATACAAGGTCTTATAATTAAACTTTAAAATTGCATCATTTTACCTAAGCAGCGAATGACATTATATGCTAATGATTGAAACACAGCGAAAATTTTCTTGACATTAGACAGACATGAAACCCACTTTATATATAAATGGAGGTTGATCTGATACCAAACAAGAATATCTAATTAGAGAAACCTGCATATATATATATATATATTAATGCTCCCAGCTCGGTTCTTAATTATTTATTGTAAAACAATTTTAGTTTTACTTGAATTAAGAGAACTGATAATTCATTTGTTTAAAAATAATTATCTTTCAAAAATAAATTTTGTGGGTTTTGGAATGAATGATATAGATAAGCACATACTCGTCGGTGGATGGAGTTTTGTACTGCAAGCCTCATTTTGAGCAGCTTTACAAGAGTTCTGGAGGTCTCACCAGGAGATCCCTATCAAGTGAGTTCAGTTAATTGCTTCTGTGCGTACATATATATTAGTTAACTTCTTCTTGGTTGGTTTTATTGCAGAGATTAAGGAAGTTAATGAACTGATATATTTATTATTTTTCTTCAAACTAATTCAATTGATTTATAAATTAATATTTAATATAATACTACACATAAGTATTTCAGAATATATATTATAATTAAATAATTTATTTAGCTCTTTTAACCTCCTAATAGAGTCAATGAATTGTTATTTTAAGAATCAAAAATGGTATTTTCTAACACGTTTATGGGATAATCAACAATAAATTAATATTGTTGTTTTATTTCGTGACCATATATATACATATATGAAATGTAAATCAGCTGGAAAGAGTGAGCTGGCAAGGGCACCAAGCAAATTGTCGGCCATGTTCTCTGGAACTCAAGACAAATGCTCTTCTTGCAAGAAAACTGTCTACCCGCTTGAAAAGGTTCCTTTTTTTATTTTTATTTTTGGCCCTCTAATTCATACGTACACACAAACACTCGAAATCAACACAGGATCCAGAACGCTATAATTAATCGGAGATAGTGAGGTACTCCATTATGGACCAACACTACTTTGAACTAGAAACCGGGTGATTCATCTAAAAAACAAAAACAAGTTAGAACTTATAAGTACTCAGAGGCAGCGAGAGCGAGGTGCCCCTGTTGTGGACCAATAACCCCACGAACTAGGCTGATTAGTTGCCGGGGTGCATGATAATATGATAAAAAAAAGGCGTCAGACACTAGTTGATTCATTAAAAAGCAAAACAAGTTAGATTAAATCTAAATCGTGCAAATCAAACCAAGAGTGTGGGATGTTGGTCCCACTCGTCTAACTCAAGTCAACTTAGGCAAAGTTTATATGGCGAGATGATGCGTATATTGACAATAACAAATAATATAACTGAGCAGGTGACAGTGGAAGGAGAGTTCTTTCATAAGTCATGCTTCAGGTGTGCACAAGGAGGCTGTTTCCTGAGCCCATCGAACTACGCAGCACTTGATGGATTCTTATATTGTAAGCATCATTTTGCTCAGCTGTTCAAAGAGAAAGGTTCCTATTCCCACGTGTCCAAATCTTCTTCCTTGAAGAAGAACAGCAACGAAGCTCATCAAAATAAACCTCAATCTGCTGCTGCTGCTGCTTCTTCTTCTTCTGATCATCATGATGATCCTGCTGATCCTCCTGCTTCTACAATAAGCCATGATGATGAACAAGTTCCTCAGTAGTTCATTCTCTGTTTGTGTGTGTGTGTGTAATTCTTTCATTCATTCAACTCACATTGTGCACTTTTATATCTTTTATTGCTCATGAATTATTACTACCTTCGAGCCTTGATTGACTTTATTATTAAAAACTAAATACATTACTTTAAAGTATTTGTTTATATATATTATTAAATTATATATCAGTTTACAAGTTACAAAAATTAGTTTGGATGGAAATGATGTAAAACTTTAAAGTAATTTATTTAGTTTCTTACTATGTCTTAAAAATTTTAATTGACTCTTGTATAATTGACTGGATGTAGTATTTTTCTTTCTATGGGGCTGTGATCAGACTGTCTTTTTTTTTTTTTTTTTGGGTTCTGTAGTACATATTGTTATGTATTTCATGTGTTAACTTCCTTTTTTGATTTGGAAGTAAAATAAGCGCTGTGTTCTTCAAGTTGGAAATTTTATACCCAATTTCATGTTTTCGTTTTAATCTATTTGGTGGATGATGATTTGTTGGGATTTGGCTATTTCTAGTGTATCAGTTACAAATGTTAAACACACACACACACACACTGATTCAGATACATATCAGTTTCTAGTGATCTTCGTGTGAAATTAATTAATGGACATACCAAGGAGAAGAACCTTTAAAATGTAATAGTGAACTTCATAAATTTCAGTTATATATATGCACCTGTGTAATGGCAAACTATCGATTTTGTGGCTCTTGAACTTTATTTTATATATAATATATATATATATATATATATATATATAACCCTACAAATTTTGAGTTCTGTCAATCTACAACTTGGCCAAACGATTAAAAGCATGAAGCAAAGGATAAATTAATGCGCACACATCGTTAACTACTAAAAGAGAGGAATAATCAGTTTGAATTAGTTTTTAGAGAATAGCTTCCATGATAGACTTGGGAGAATAGTTTTTGAAAAAGTAAAAAAAAAAAA
>JANTPZ010143847.1:0-41488 GCA_025593235.1 Vachellia pachyceras | reverse complement strand
TATCCATCTGGGAAATTGAATATGTTCTCAGAACAAATAGAATATGTATAACGGTAATCATCATAATAAAATATACCAAAACAATGCAAATTGAACTTTGATGTGTCAACATAAGATTATCACTTATAATAAGAATTCCGTTCATTTAAAGCGTGAACTATATGTGAGGTCTCACAACAAGTGCCAGTCATTATTCCATTGCCCCATAACAAGAGCAGTAGCATGGATGATCAATGTTCTCTCCATTACTTCATAATTTCACAAGTACTGTGCAAATATATGCTGCCAAAAATCTAAAAGGAAAACGGCTGCAATAGTTATTTTCTTGTCTTGCAATTAGTTGCTAAGTTTTCTTTGAGAATCAGTACATAGCATGACAGTGGCCACTAGTAAGAGAGAAAGGAAAAAAGAAGAGAGCCTTAATACAAGACGACGACGACGACAACAAAACCTTATCCCACTAAATAGGGTTGGCTACATGAATCTGTTTGAGAGAATGCTCTCATTGTTCACTATATTATTGAGAGGAATAGGTACAATATATAGTTGCTGAGAGCTCAATCAAAGGGAGCATAATTAGCGATTACATAATCAGAATTAATGATGATTTATTCTCTCCTAATTCTAGGCAACAATCCAGGAAGTAAATAAGAAAAAAGATCAAATTTGAAATCTGATTTCTAACACTCCCCCTCAAGCTGGAGAATATATATCTATCATTTCCAGCTTGCTTCGAAGTCCTTCAAATTTGACTCAAGGAAGAGGTTTGGTCATAATGTATGCAACTTGGTCTGCTGACCGTACATAATCCAATTTGATGATGCCACCTTCCACTTTCTCTTTGATGAAGTGTCTATCAATTTTCACATGTTTCGTTCGATCATGATAGACTGGGTTCTTAGTCATCTCTATGCTCGCCTTGTTGTCACACCAGAGGTCTAGGGGCCTTCGTATGGAATTCTTAGCTCATTTAGAAGTCTGATGATCCAGATTCCTTCACATACCCCAAGAGCTACAGCTCTTAATTCAGCTTCAGCACTGCTTCTGGATACCACCGTCTGTTTCTTGCTCCGCCAGGTGACAAGATTGCCCTAGACATATGTGCAATAACCCGTTATTGATCTTCGGTTATCCACAGATCTAGCATGATCAGCATCAGTATAAATCTCTATATTTCTGGCACTTCCTTTTTCAAAGTAAATTCCTCTTCCGGGATTGAGTTTGAGATAGCTTAGGATCTTGTAAACGGCAGTCATATGTTCTTCCTGAGGTTGGTGCATGAACTGACTGACCACTCCAACTGCATGACTAATGTCTGGACGGGTGTGAGTTAAGTATATTAGTTTGCCCACCAATCGTCTATACCTCTCAGAATCTACAGGTACACCTTCCGCTTTGACTTCAAGGTTGCATGATTCTTCCATTGGAGTCTCATCTGGTTTCACTCCGAGCATCCCTGTTTCTTGAAGTAAATCAAGCGTATACTTCCGTTGTGACACGTTGATCCCTTTCCTGGTCCTTGCTACTTCCATGCCAAGGAAGTACCTCATTTATCCTAGGTCCTTAACCTGAAATTCCCTTGCCAAGGCATTCTTGAGTTGGGTGATAGATGACTCATCATTCCCAGTTATAACTATATCATCCACATACACGATCAGAATAGTTATCTTTCCATAATCATGCTTGACGAAAAGTGTATGATCTGCTTGTCCTTGAGTATAGCCAAATTTCTTGACTGCTTTGGCAAATCTGTCAAACCACGCTCGTGGAGATTGCTTCAAGCCGTATAGGGATTTGTGGAGTTTGCAAACAGAATTCTGTGGAGCTATTACTCCATCTGGGACTTCCATATACACTTCCTCCTCTAAATCTCCATTCAGGAAAGCATTCTTCACATCCAACTGATGTAGAGGCCAGTCGAGGTTGGCAGCTATAGACAAGAGAACTTTGATAGTGTTGAACTTCGCCACTGGTGCAAAGGTCTCTTGGTAATCAATGCCTTGTGTCTGGGTGTACCCTTTTGCAACTAGCCGTGCCTTATATTTGTTTATGCTTCCATCTGGATTAAATTTTGGAGTGAAGATCCATCTGCATCCTACTGGTTTCTTGCCTTTAGGAAGCGTGGTGATCTCCCACGTTTTATTCTCCTTCAAGGCCTTCAACTCTTCTTTCGCTGCTTGTTTCCAGTTCGGATCTGTCATGGCTTGTTGGAATGTATCTGGAACTTTGATATGTGCAAGTGCACTATTCACAACAAAACTCTGCATTCTAGCAGATAAATTTCCATATGAGACAAACTTTTGAATAGGATGTTGAGTACAAGATCTTACCCCCTTTCTGAGTGCAATAGGCCAGCCCGATTCCTCAGAATTTGACGCCGGGTTAGAGTCATGGCGTTGCCTTGGAATGTTCAGAACTCTATTGTCACGTTCTTCCTCTTGATCCTGTGATGTCATCTCATTGGGACTAGGTTGTCCAGCTACCCCAGTGTCAATCTCAGCATTGGTTTCCACATTTTGGATTGTGTTTGGAGGATCTGGTTCCACAGTTTGATTTGTATTTGGAGGAATTGGGATTGCAGGTTCAGATATGTTTGTTATGGGCAAATTCGAGGATTTCAGGCTGGTTTGTTGGTATTGGAATGTCTGGGATCTCAAGCTGGTTTGTTGGTATTGGAATGTCTAAGATTTCAGGATTTGTGTGAGGTTCAGGTTCCCAAATTAGCCATTCCACACCATTGTTCTCCCCCTGAATGGGCAATTTGGGGTAGTAGGCATCATCCTCATAAAAAACTGTCTTTTGATACTGTAAGCTTGCGAGTTGCAGGACAATAGCACTTGTAGCCCTTTTGGGTAGAAGAGTAGCCCAAAAAAATACATTTGTCGGCCCTAGCACTTAGTTTCCCCCCATTATGGTTATACACAAATACGACACATCCAAACACTTTCTGGGGTATAACGGATACGAGAGGACAATTTGGATACGTTTCAAGGAGGCATTGGATTGGAGTGCTAAAGTTGAGGATTCTAGACGGCATCCGATTAATGAGGTACACAGCTGTTAATACGACATCCCCCCAAAATATATTGGGAACATTTCGTTCAATCATAAGGGCTCGGGTTACTTCCAAGAGATGCATGTTTTTCCTTTTAACAAATCCATTTTGTTGGGGTGTGTATACACAAGAGGTTTGATGGTGAATTCCTTGCTGATCAAGGAACTCTCTGAAGGATCGACTCAAGTATTCTTTGGCATTGTCACTTCTTAACACTTTAATGGAAGTACGGAATTGGGTTTGGATAAAAGAATGGAATCTTTTGACTATTTGGAACACTTCAGATTTTTCCCTCATCAAGTATACCCAAGTAATCCGAGTATGATCATCAATGAATGTGACAAACCACCTTTCTTGACTCAAGGTTTTTGTTTTGGCAGGGCCCTATATATCACTATGGATTAAGGTAAATGGTGATGTAGGTTTGTAGACTTGTTTGGGAAAAGAGCATCGGGTTTGTTTGGCCAATTGACAGGTTTCACAATGGAATGGAGAAGAATCTTTATTGAACAAGTTTGGAAACATGCTTCATGTAATTAAAACTGGGGTGGCCTAACCTCGTGTGCCACAATCGTATATCTTTACTATCAGAGTTGGAGCTAACAAGTGCCTTCCTTGCTTCATTCTTCTCGGTACTCGAACCTTCAAGTTAATAGAGTCCGTCCCATTCCTTAGCAGCGATTCCAATCCTCCTCCCCGATGTCAAATCCTGAAATACACAATGTTTTGAGTTGAACATCACCCAACAATCATGATTGGTAGTAAGCTTGCTCACAGAGACATGTGAGGGCAGGTACGTATAATACATTGTGAATTTCAAGATGTGTAGATAACACTACAGTCCCAATTCCTTCAACCTTTGTATATAAGCCATTAGCCACTTTTACTCTCAAATTCTCATGGCAATACCTGATTCCGATAAATAAGGATTTGTTACCAGACATATGATCTGTTGCTCCATAATCTACTATCCAAGTGTTTGTACCGGTCACCATTGCATTAAAAGCTATAATGGAGTTGCCTGATTGCACCAAATTCACGTTAGTTTGAGTTTCAAGACTTGTACCACTAACAAGGGCCATAAGAGTTGAGCTTATATTGGTTGAATGTTTTGGAACAGGTCCGGAAAGTGGAGGGAAGCTAGCTGGAGGCATCTTCTGATCAGCAGCAGGAGGCAGTGCGTCGGAGACGACGGCGCGTGGCTGTCACGCGCCCTAAAGAACGTCGGCGCGTGGCTGTCACGCACAGGGAGGAGTGCCGGCGCGTGCAGCTCACGTGCTTCCCGGAATGGCGTCGAGCGTCTGGGATTCGCCGATCGGCGTCTTCTGAAGCTAATGGTGGAGGCGGTGGCGTCAATGGAGCTACGTACAGAGGATATGACTGGCGCGTGACTCTCACGCGCGGCTCAGTTCGGCGTTGTCTTTTGGGAACTCGCTGATCGGCGACGTATGAGACTGGTGGCGTTGGCGATGTCAGCAACAGACCTCTTGTTTGGGGATCCTCTCTCGCTCTCACCTTCGTTCACTGTCTCACTCTCGCGTCGCTCTCTGGCTCACGGTCTTTCTCACAAACACTCACCAACAGAAGGCTGAGGGAGGCCCTCGGTCTCTCTCACTATCTAACTCTGTCCCTAGCTCTGATACCATATTGAAGTGGAGAAACTCTCACTTTGATATGTTATTGAGTGAAGGGAGGTACAAAATATATAGTAGCTGAAAGGCTCAATCAAGGGAGCCAAATCAGGAATTACATATTCAACAGTAATGCATATTCATTCCCCTAATCCTAGGCAACATTATAGGAAACAAAATCAGGAAATAATCAAATTTGAATTCTGAATTCTAACAAATACTGACTAACTTTACAAACAGAAAGTTACCTATAGCTTTTTTAAAACTATCATGAAAGAGAGAGCTAGCGTGATGTTCAAAACAAGTCATATTTCACGTCCTTGGATCTTTCGCAATAAAAGCGTAACACACTAGGAATATCAAACTTACCTTCTTATTCCTTATCAATAATTTCCTAAATGAATATGACACAGCTTTAAATTTAACAAAAGTAGCATGCACCGACAAATATACCTTCAACGCAAGTTGCACCTGCATCATCTAAATCTCTTCTGGCATCAAACTTCAAGTCAGAACCAACAGAAATCCACCTGTGTAATATCATTGGAAACATGGCGAAGTATCAAAATACTAAACTCATGGTATATAACCCAATATCAAGTCAAAATCACCAAAAAAAACACACATCCTAGAGGAAGGGCATGTGAATCTGCATCCCTAGGAATTACAGTTTATCACAACACACACACCCCCCCCCCCAAAATAAAGTAAAATAAAATAAAGCTTGCAAAACTGCATATGGAGACTGTAATGGTGTGACCTAAACTTACAGTGCTTTTCTCCTTCCATGGTGCCAGTTCTCCCATATTAGCCCTGCAATTGTTCGACCTTTACCAACACCAGCTCCATCCCCAATAAAGAATCCTGCCCTAGCACTGGTGGGTAAGTGCTGAAGATGTCTCTGCCATACGAACCAACATCATACACACAAAATCTAATCTAATAATAGTGATTATCAATTATGTCAACAAAGGAACCTGACAAGCATAGACCAATGTCTCAATTTGCAAGCATGACAAGGCCTTTGAACTTTCCAAATCATCTTTTATTGTTGGATCATAGGTAGGCTCAGGAGGCTGCACTGCAGACAAAGATGACGTTTCCACAACTGGGTCTGGGTGTGAAGGTCCAATAGATACTTTTGGTGGCCGCTGCATATGAATCCAGTGAGATGCAAGTCCACAACTTGAAGTTGGAATAACAAATGCATTGTTAATTTGGCTAAGAGACACGCCTAGCACATACTACTCTCAAAAGAAGAGTTTTGGAACTCACATAATCCATAAATGTTTCTCCAACCAGGCCGCCTTCATCTTCATCACGCTCCACTTCCACAGCTAACTGAAATATTTAGATGCACAAAAAAAAGGTATGAATGTAATAAAAACAGTAAAATATTCAAGCAACAGTTCTCAAATGAAAAAACTTGAAATTAATAGCCCATGTATTGCTGGACTATGAAAAGTAATAAACTGAAAGGGGAAAGTTCAAAACAAATCAGCCAGATTTTGAGGTTCAAAAGAATCAATACATGAAAGAATTGAGAGCGCTAACCCAACATATGAAGCTCTAGTGACAGACTACTTAATATTAATGAACCAAAAAAAATAAAGGAAAAGGAAAAAAACGAAACCAAGTGACTTTTTACTGGAACAAATTATCAAAACTACGAATAACCATCTTGCTAATGACTTCATATTTTTTACTATCCTCATTAGTTTACTGCTTTCCAAAAATCACAGGTGACTTTCCCAGCAACACAAGAGGCAGAAACAGATGATGGGTAGTTTCCAAACTCTTGCAGCAAGAAAGTACTACAGTGTATTAATCCTACTATGAATTGTTCACCGAACAAAACCACAGCCTTAGAAGCTTCGGCCTTCCAAGTATGTCAGTATTGAGAATGGTAGAGTTCCAGATTAAAAGTTGAAAAAATTCATAAGTGTCTTGGGTCCGTGCCTGTAGATAAGGGGAACTGAAAAACAAAAAAGGGGATCACAACTATCTACATAGAACAGGAATAATGCCGCATCTCCTGTTCAAAGTGCTGACAACGAGACAAAGCTAACAATTTGAATTCAATAGTTTTTCAGTGATGTTGACCTTTCTTCCATTCTAAAACAAGAATATCTCAGCATTTGGTCTCAAGGAAATCACAAAGAACGGGGGATTATAGAGAAAAGCTACGAGGGCTGGTTCTGTGACAATACGATTTCTACTAGAACCTTCTCCTAACATGCTGAGGCTGCCATCAATATAATACCTACTTTTCCCCTAGAATGATAAAATTCCACCTATAAGATTGACCAATGGTGTCTTACTGGAAGAATAACTTAAGGACAAAATCGGTACACCAACAAGCTGAAATAATATCCACATATTCGGCATCCACTCCATCCTAGTAAGATACCTTGTTGTGAGATACCTTCAGTAACTAACAATAAATGCAACTCCCACCCAATTAAGTAAGCCAGAATCAAGCACTCCAAACAGCATCAGATTCTATGGTTACCCAAAATAATTTTTCCCACGAAAGTGGCAGCATAATTTTCGTTTACCAGTTCATGATATTGAAACGATCAAAATGATTTTGCCAGCCAGCATTGTTAGAGTATTAAGAGTGAAAGAAAGGAACCAAACCTCGTTGACTTCCCCTGAAGGAGGCCCAGAAGGGAAGAACTGCTTGACCTTAGAGATATCAACGGCGAGGTCAACCCCACATTGCGGGCAAGCGAACCTTGCGAGGCCGGGAGGGACATTGAGGATAGCCTTGCAGCTAGCACAAGGAAGCTGGATCTTAGAGGGATCAATGCCGTGTGCCGGCACGTGAGACTGCTGCGACGACGGAAGAGGTAAAGGTGGGTGATGAGACGGCTTCTGGTGGGCCCTACTCATGAGCTCCGGTGGTAGCATCTGCGGCATTCGACAGGTGGGACAAGCAAACTCCGTCAGTCCTGGCGCTACCGTCAGGATCATACGGCAACCGGCGCAGCGCACTTGGACACCTTGTCCGACATGGGACGACGGCGGGGCCAACGGCGGCGGAGTCACCGATGGCTGAGTCATTGTGGAGAAATTAGGATGAATCAGTGAGCCTCGGAAGTAGAGCCTCTCGTTGGAATTTGGGTGGGAAATTTTGGGTCCAGAGAAGAGGAACGTTCGAAAAGGCTCTTTGTCGGAGTGATTTTGGTTTGTTTGGCGGGGAAGGTCTTCCACACAAACCCACTTCCCTCCCTCTCGCGCTCCTCACTTCCCTCTCTCCGCTCTCTCTCTCTCTCTCTCCCCCCTTCCTTCTGATCGTTTTTTAGCTCTGATGAAATGAAATGACAAAGCCCAAATGATCTTTAGCAAACTGAGCCGAAGACGACCCTATTTGGGCTTTTGGGCTTTTCACTTTCTGGCATCCGATCTCAGATATGTTCACGTGGGCAGAGGTAAAATCATAATTAAACATCTGTATCAAAAAAATAATAATTAAACATGGCTCTCTCTTTTTAAACCGAATTAAATAAATAGTAATTCATGTAAAACCAGTTGACTTTTTTTAAAAAAAAATTGGGTAAGTTGAATAAAATAAGAAAATTTACAATCAAATCCTAAATAGGATAATTAATGAATGAAAAGTCCCAAAGATTCACAAAATTACCATAAGGTCCCAGGAGTTGCTGTTGGGGTTGTTTGACAACCTCAGAAGCTACTCCTGGGACCTTATAGTAATTTTGTTAATCTTTGGATGACAACCTCAGCAGCTACTTCTGGGACCTTATGGTAATTTTGTTAATCTTTGGAATCTTTATTCATTAATTCTTCTATTTAGAACATGAATGCAAATTTCCCAATAAAATATTACTCGTCTCTTTAATATAAGGTGCTTGTTTGGAAAAGCTTATTTACTCCTTAAATATGTTTAACAATGTTTTTCCGTAAAACGAGATAATTTCCTCCACATATTTACCTCGGCTTGCGTAAAAATATTTTTTTACTGCGTTCTCAAACGGACATAGGATCTACTATATGTTTATTAGAAAGATAAGGAAACTAAATATATTACTTAAAAGGGTTTATTTATATATATACTACACCGGTCACTTAATACTACAAGGGTTAGTTGATTTTTATTTATGAGTTTAAGAAAGCTAAATATATCACGTAAAGGTATCTATACTTATCATTTTTTAAAAATAATTTGTCTAATTTATAAATTGATATATATAATAATTATATACACAAATAAATACCTTTAAGTAGTGATTTAACTTCTTTAACTCCCCAACAAAAGTCAACTGACTATTTTATTAAGGAACAGAGGTAGTAATTAGGTTATATATCAATTAATAAGTCAATCAAATTAGTTTGGAGAAAAATAATAAATATAAATACTTATAAATAATGTATCTAACTTTCTTACTCTTTCCAAAAAATTCAACTAGCTTTTATATTAAGAATCAGATATAGCACTTTAGATTGTATATGTTATGAAATACATATACATATCGTTAGATTATATATTAGTTCATAAGTCAAACAAATTAATTTGTATAAGATATAAATATATGTTTATTAAGTATTTTTAATCTCTTAAAAATTTAATCAGGCTTATATTAAGAAGTGAAAGTACAAGAATTATAAAAGTATAAATATTGTTTTACTAATATTACAATACACCCCTTTTCCATCAAAATATATACCTGTCATCAACAATGTTAATGCTTTTGGTCCAAATCATAGGTTTAAAAGTAGAATAGATAAATATCTAATCAAATTTCAGAATAACTTTTAACTTTTAAAATCATAGTTTTGTTTAATTCACTCAAAGACTCTTTTTTTTACATGTTTAATTTACCATAATTTTTCATAAATTGTTTATTTCTAAGTGTGCACGTGGTTGTCCATAAACACTCTTTTAACTCTTAAAACCAACAAGTGTCTATTATTGAATTCACCTGACCCGAGAGTAGAGTACCCATTTTGGGAATGTCTAGTGTTAACGTGTTTAGTAACACTTTTAAAACTATGGTCTTGATCTAAATCATGGTTTTAAAAGTAGAGTAAACAAACATCCCACCAAAATTCAGAATAATGGTTGATTCTTAAAAATATGGTTTTGTTTAATTCACCGTGATTTTTCAGAAGTTTTTTTTTCTACCTTTTAAAAGCTATTCTTCAAAATTTATTTTATAAAATTACTTTATTCGAAAGTTAGGCTCAACAAATATTCAAAGGCTCAAAGTCTTGAAACAATGTACAGATAATATAAACAACCAAACCAAACAAAAACTATATGGTATCAACCCAAAATTGTGTATGGTCTTAAGCAATTAGCTGTTGCAGCCATGAGGGAGGGATTCACACCCACTCCAAGGGATAGAATCATTCAGCTGCCAAATTTACTTACCTAAACACTATGGATAAAATAAATAGATTATAACCCAGCACAAAATCTATTTTATTTTTAAAGGGGAAAGTTAGGTTGGACAACCCGTCATGATTTGGTGTGATTTAGGGCCCTTTTAAAAGCTCTATTGGAAACTTAGATTTTGCAATAAAATTTAGGTTTTGCCCCAAAACTTAGGTTTGAAATATAGGTTTTAAAAAAGTTACTTTCTTATCGAATCACATCCTCTCTCCTAATAAAATTTCTCTTTTCTAGTTTTTCTTTCATTCTCTTTTCTCTTCTCACTTACTTTTTACCTCGAATTCTATAAAAGTAATAACTTCCAAAACACAATAACCTTTAAAAATTTAGGTTTTTCCTTGAAATTCGTAAAAAATATTCTCCCAAAATCTATTCTACAAAACCTAGGTTTAAAAGTAATATATGAATCCCCCCATCTCATCCTCTAGCGACTAACTTTTGAAACTTGTCCCCTCAATCACATGTGCTCATTGCAGAGGCTATTACCTAGAAGAGTTTTTTTCGAATATCATGATTCTCCCTGGGCTCAAAATTCACACACATGTAATGTATATTTTACAATACATAGATTTTATACGCTTTGTGTGTGTGTTTTTCCATGTTCATTGGTTTGCTTTTCTAAAATTCTATGCAGTGCATGTCCATGCCTCACATTTCATCTAGTTAGCATTAGATATTTTTTTTTATATTATGATTATTATAGATATTAATTAGAAAATTAATAAAATATCCTAAGTGTTACTCGTAGTCATTTGGGCTGAGCCTAGAGTAACCTTAGTTTTATGAAAAGTTGCTCTTTGGTGTCACAAAATTAGCTGTTTGGTAGATAAGATTTCTCCAAGAACATGCAGCACTCTGGGTCAAACATTCTTTAAAGCCAAGAAGAGAAAGATCAACTAATGAGAAGTGCAAAGAAGATCAAGAATGAAGGAATGAAGCCACAGAAAGACAGAGTAAACGCGGGAGTAGCATCACCAAGATTTACCGCGGGGGGACCAACTTTTGCGCAGAAACTGAAAGGGATTGATATGCATAGTGAGGAATCAGATGAAGAGGAAAAGAATGAAGAGAATTACATGACTGATGATACTTTATCAGGATCATCCCAGCACGAGAAAGATGGTGATGAGCCGATGTTCGAGATGATAGAGGACCCGACAAGGAATTTCCCCACATTCACCTTTTCGAGAAAGATGAAGAAAAGACTGTATAAGGCGTGGAAAAGGGCAGTCATTGTTAAACTCTTGCACAGGAATATAGGCTACAAGGCCCTGCATTCATGCCTGCAGACCCTTTGGGCAAGGAAGGGTGTGATCAACCTGATAAACATTGGAAATGGCTTTTATGTAGTAAAGATGTCCAATAAAGAGGATTACTTCAATGCCTTAACAGGGGGCCCATGGATGATCTACGACCATTACTTAACAGTGAGACCATGGGAACCAAATTTTCAACCCCAGAATGCAATAATTGACAAGGTTGTGGTTTGGGTTCGTATGCCTCAGGTAGCACTGGAGTATTATGATGTGGAAGCGCTGACTTTAATAGGAAATCAAATTGGAGAAACAATTAGAGTTGATATGAATACCTCATGTCATCTCAGAGGCCATTATGCGAGGATTTGTGTTCTGGTGGATTTGGGGAAACAGCTCATGTCGGGCTTCACTCTGGATGGGCAGGAATATCATTTGGAATACGAAGGCCTTCATATGCTATGCACTAGGTGCGGAGTATATGGTCACCGAATGGAGTCCTGCCCAAGAAAGGCTAATATGGAGGAGAACTGTGCAACGGAGGAAGCATCTAATGCTTAGTGAATACGAGGCAAATGGGAGAGAAGGAGGTTCAGCAAGAGCAGTGGCACATTGCCCAAAAGACCAGGAGGCAGAGGAAACCTAGGGAGGAAAAAGGGGACTTTAATTGGATGATGGAAGGTGGCACACGATTTGGAGTGTTAGCTGAAGTGGAAGAGGAGGGGATCAGCAAAGGAGTGGTGCCGAGAGTTCACAACGCAAAGGCTCGTAACGAAGCAGCACGAACAAACGTCTCAGGAAATATAGAGGAAGATAGGAGGGGAAGTGGTAACAGAAAAGGGGGGATAAGGGAGAAAGCAGCCAGAGAGGACAGGGTAAGAGGATGGGAAATAATGCCGGTGAAGCACACAGGAGGAGAGCAAGTACGGAGGAGATATGAGAAAAGGACTAGGGATATGTGGAGCGACAGAGGAAACAGGGAAGATGCTCTGAGAATCACGCTGGGAGAAAGCAGTAAAGAAATGGAAATAACACAAAATAATGAAATTAGGCTAGGAGAAACAAGTGGAAACACAAAGGATATGGGCCAGGAGAAGCAGGAAGCCCAGCATCCAAATGGCCCATCCATGACGGACAACACAGACTTGGATCCAGGGGATATGAGTAACGGGCCGTGGGAAGAGATAAGCCCGACAATGGAAATGGAAAAGGAAAGTGAAAAAGGCTCTTGGGTGCAAGAAACCCAAGAGGCCTAAAAAGAATACAGGTTATTTCAACTTACCTAGTGCCTATGAATAGTGTAATGTTTTGGAATATAAGATGGGCCTGCTCTAAGAGCCTCCTTCGAAACCTGAGGGCTGTTATAAAGCAGTCCAAACTGAGAATGCTTGTCCTGGTCGAAACCCGCTGTAGCAGTGAGTCTCGTGTAAGGAGTATCATGTCGCTGGGCTTTGACAAGATTAAGATGGTGCCTAGTGTGGGCCTATCAGGGGGATTGGTGGCAGTATGGAAGAGCTCAGATATGCAGGTTATAGAGCTGGTAGAAGATCGTCAATTCATGCATTTGAAATGCAAGGTAAATGATAAGGAAGAGTTTTGTCTTTACAGCAGTCTACTCTCTTCCATACCGGGATTTGAAGGCGGAATTGTGGGACAAATTGAAAAACATAGCTAGTTCAGACTCAAGACCTTGGATAGTGGTGGGAGATTTCAATGAAATACTTCATCCAAAAGAAAGAGTAGGAGGGCTCAATGCAACCACTCAAGAATTAACTGGTTTCGGGAGAAGGTAAGTGGATGTGGATTGATAGACATGGGTTTTAACGGCCCCAAGTTTACCTGGAAAGGCCCAAAGAATGGAGGACATAGAAGGTTGTACGAAAGACTTGATAGAGCATTTGGGAACACAAATTGCTTTGTTGAGTTTCCTCAGTGTGCTGTGAAAATACTACCCCGTAAAAACTTCTTTGACCATAATCCACTGGTAGTGCAGCTGGAGAGACCTACATGTTCAGTGAGACCTAAGCCTTTCCGCTTTGAAGCCATGTGGATGGAACATGAAAATTTTGTGGAGATTTTATCAAATACTTGGGTTAAGGGCAAAGATTTAAATACGACACTCGAAAACTAGGCACAACTCTGGTCAACTGGAACAAACATGTTTTTGGATACGTAGAAAAGAAGAAGAGGGGCATATGGCCAGACTAAAAGGAATACAGAACTCTCCGGCGTATCCTTATTCAAGATTCCTTAGTAACTTGGAACAGGAATTACAATATAAGATGGTGGAACTCCTAAAGGCTAAAGAACTGAAGTGGTTCCAGAAGGCAAGAACGAATTGGGTTACAAAAGGAGATAGGAATACACGGTATTACCACTTGAAAACCCAATTCAGAAGAAGGAAGAATAGAGTACTATCTTTGAAAGATACTAGAGGGGAGTGGATAACAGATGAGAAGAAACTCAAGGACTTGGTCAGTGAGTATTTTAGGAACTTGTACGAAGAGGAAACAGATTTTAGCCCAATAGTCACTATTTCGAAATTCCCGGAGGTTGATACTTTCAGACTGAAAAATCTGATTTGTCCACCATCACAGGATGATATTAGAAATACTTTATTCTCCATAGGACCATATAAGGCACCTGGCATAGATGGTTCCCCCCATTTTTTTATCAGAAAAACTGGAACATCTTGAAGGAGGACCTTTGCATATTTATATCAAATGCTTTCCAATCTGGGGAAGTGAGTAGAGAGACAAACAAAACTCTAATCTCCCTTATCCCAAAGACGGATAAGCCAGAGTCTGTCACCCAATTCAGACCCATCTCTTTATGTACAGTTCACTACAAATGTTTAACCAAGATTATGGTGCTAAGGTTGAGGGATGTCTTGGACAAATTAATATCTCCATTTCAATCCAGCTTCATAAAAGGAAGAGCTATTCAGGATAACATTGTAATAGGTCAAGAGATCATGCACACAATGAAGAAGTCAAGAGGAAAAAAAGGGCTTATGGCTCTGAAAATTGATCTCCAGAAAGCATATGACCGGATGAATTGGGGTTTCTTAAAGATGGTTCTCCATGAGGTGGGCTTTGAGCAACAATTCATTGATCTTGTTATGAATTGTGTGACCTCAGTAACCTATAATGTACTGTGGAATGGGGAGAAAACAGAATTTTTTACACAAAAAGGGGATTAAGACAGGGGGATCCGTTGTCCCCTCTTTTGTTTGTACTGTGTATGGACAAATTGTCCCATATGATATGTGACTTAGTGAAGGAAAGGAAATGGGCACCCATCACAATGGGTAAACACGGCCCCCCATCTCACATTTAATGTTCGCAGATGACCTCCTTTTATTTGGAGCCGCAACTGAGACCCAAGCCCAAACTATGATGGAGTGTTTACAAGCTTTCTGCAAGTCCTCGGGGGAGTGTATCAACAAAGGTAAATCCTCAATTTTCTTTTCCCCTCGGGTTACTATAGCAAACAGAAAGAAGATTTGTGAAATTACGGGTATAAAGGTTTCTGGGGAAGTGGGGAAATACCTGGGTGTGCCCATGCAGAGAGGGAAAAGACCAACTGAGAGCTATAGGTACATAGTGGAGAGAGTTAAAGCTAAATTATCTACCTGGAAGGCGAACTCCCTTTCACTGGCTGGGAGAATCACCTTGACAAAATCTGTTCTGAGTGCCATCCCAACATATCATATGATGGTGGAAAAAGTGCCTGTAGGGATCTGTAATGAAGTTGAAAGAGTACATAGAGAGAGTTCATATAGGGCGACCATCAAGGTTCAAACAGGTTCCATCCAATAGGGTGGGAAACTCTACTTAAGCCAAAAGACAATGGGGGAATTGGCCTGAGACGTCTGTCTTCGTTCAACAGAGCTTGTGGTGCAAAGATAGCCTGGAAATTAGTGAGTGGAGCAAAAGGCTTATGGGCAGACGTGTTATTCCATAAATACATGATCCACAATGAAAATCACTTACTAGAGCATTCGAATGGGGATTCTGCTTTATGGAAATTCGTAGCAAGACAGAAGAGTCTAATTGATGAAGGAACGAGATGGCGTGTCAAGAATGGCCAATCTGTGAGCTTCTTGAACGACTGCTGGTTGCTCCCTGATAAAGCTCTTAAAGAGTGCTGTCTGCGTCAACCCTCAGCTCAGGAAGATGATAGTAAAGTAGCCGACTGGGTGGTCCACAACTCATGGAACTTTCACAGGTTAACTTCCCTCCTACCAGAAGCTGATAGCTTTACCTTGTCCAAGGAGTGAGACAGGGAACGACGAGATGGCATGGAAAGCATCAGAAAGAGGAAACTTTACTATAAGGAGTGCTTATATGTTGCTGGAGAAGCAAAGGCCTAGTCCTTGAAATCAGATATTTAAGAAAATATGGAGGTGGAGGGGAGTGGAACGTATAAGGGTGTTCATGTGGATAGTTGTTCAGGATCGAATGCCTACAAATAGTTTGAGAAGCAAGTGGTCATCAATGTCACCAATGTGTATAGAATGCGGAAGTCACAACGAAAACACACTACACATACTCCGTGATTGTGCCTATGCAAGACAGATTTGGAATCAACTAGTCCATCCCAGACACACATCAAGTTTCTTCTCAGCAACTCTAAAGGATTGGTTTGCTCTCAATCTGAAAAGGAACGTGGGGAGGGAGGTAAATGAGTCTTGGGATTTATTTTGGGGAGTTATTGTTTGAAATTATGGAAATGGAGGAATCAGACTATTTTTGACCAAGAATTTGTCAAGCCTGATGATCCGTTGGCAGCGATAAATTATAAATGGCATAGATATGTGATGCTACAAGAGGAGAATTACCAGATTATGCAGAGAGGCCCTCAGCTGAAATAGGTTCCTCCTGATTCGAGTTGGATCAAATTAAACGTCGACGGAGCTGTGTCGCAAAACTAGAAAACATCAGGTTGTGGTGGAGCCTTCCGCGATCAGAGGGGGAATTGGATAGCAGGTTTTACACAGAGTTTGGGACCTTGCACGGTACTAGAATCAGAACAATTAGCGATGCTGAGAGGCCTCACAGTGGCATGGGACTAGGCTTCAGAAGGTTAATTTTAGACTCGGACTCCAAGAATGCGGTAGAAATGATGAAGGAAGTACAACAGAAAGAGGGTTCTACCTTACTGTGCTTCACGCTTCGCAAGTTCTTATGCTATGAATGGGAACTGAAGATTGCCCAAATATCTAGGAAGCAGAACCTCTTAGC
The DNA here is from genome assembly GCA_025593235.1 of Vachellia pachyceras. Classification (NCBI taxonomy): domain Eukaryota; kingdom Viridiplantae; phylum Streptophyta; class Magnoliopsida; order Fabales; family Fabaceae; genus Vachellia; species Vachellia pachyceras. Next base: position 24,887 of record JANTPZ010143847.1, on the reverse strand, counting down.
AGACACATTGGCGAAGGAAGGGCTGTCAAGGTCAAAACATTATGATGCTTGCCCTGTGCATTTAAGGGCTTTAGTCTCCAAGGAGTCATTGGGATCTATTCCCACTTAGAGTACATATGTGTAGTTTTTCTTTGGCGTAAGCGCCTCGTCTGTATCGAAAAAAAAAGTTGCTCTTTGGTGGGGAAAAAGTTAAGTTTGACGACAATTCATTATTATTCCGGAGGTTTTCTAATTGGTGGAGGCTATTCACTATAGCCATCGATGTGCCCTTCTTACCAGTCAGAAGAGACATGTCACCTTATAAGTTATATTTTAAGTCATATATACTGAGTCGTGATCTAAGTCATATATTTTAAGTCATATATATTTGAAATCTTATAGATATCACTTTTTCCTTGATCTTATATCCCAAACTGGAATGACAGAGCAATGATGAGAGGGAATATTTCTTTCTTCTGTTGCATTATATATCAATTGTAGAGAGCTCATGAATTAAGTATGTCATTAATTATGAGCATCTTCTAACAGCTAGCTAACAAAATTCCCTATTGTGATCACATCCTAAATTTAAGATGCAGACCGCTGCTTTGGCATCTTTTGTTGGATAAAAAGAATATCAAACAACATCCTCTTTTATTCATTTAATTCCATTGGACATCACTTATAATCAACAGAATCACATACACAACGCAATAACACAAGTTTTTTTTTTGTTTAAACAATGTTAATTCTAAGGTACATTCTTATGTTGGCCCACCCATAATCCATCAATTATTTGACTGTTCGATACATCCAATCCCATTTAGAATGCCGTAGTTATTATTTACTATTAATATCATTTCAACTTTAAATAAATGAAACTAACAAAAATTCTCACACTTACAATATGAGTATGTTTACCAAAATATTATTATAAAAATATGTTTACGTAAATCAAAATAATTTCTTTTAAAATAATTAATTATATTAAAAAGTAGTTTTCACTGTTAATTTAAATATATTCGTAGCAGAGGTCCGGTCACTTGCAAAGAGTGGTCTGCTTCGTTTCTTATAGGCCTCAGGTGGCATTTCTCCTTTCACTTGCTTGACTTGCCTTGACTAGCTCCAAAGACCCCAGTCAACGATCATTTCGTCCTCTCGTCCGAGGACCGATGAGTACGGTTGACTCATGCAATAAAGATTGAACGGCAGTTAAGTGAGCTTCTACAAAAAATGTGGATGGAGTCATGTAAAACTTTGAAGGATAGGTAACCCATCTTTTAATAATATCAAAATTCAGTTAACTAATTTAAAAATATTAAATAAATTATTTAATATACGGTATGATATATGAATCTTTCTGAAATACTTGTGCTGATTACTAAATTATATATATGCATTAATTTATAATTTAGACAAACTAATTAAAAGAAAATTAAACATGAATACTTTAAAGTAATTTATTTAATTCTATTAATCAATCAACCAACCAATCAAATTTTGTATTAAAGATTGAAGGTAGTATTGATTTTCACTAAGTGTATCAATCTTTTGGTACATAAACTAATTAAAATATATGGTCAACATGATATTCAATCACTATTTGTCATCTTTTTTAATAATTCTCATTCCTTTTCAAATTAATCTTAATGCTTTATAAACTGATATATAATCTAATAATATATGTAAATAAAATTTTAAGTAATAGATTTAACTTCTTTAATTTAAAAAAAATTAGTTAGCTCATATATTAATAATAAGAGAATTCATAGTTTTTACAAGGCACTCTTAGCATTGCTCCTAGCAGCATTGTGTGTGTTCAGGAAATCCGTTAAGAGAAATGAGTTACATATTTTAAGATGATTTTTATAGATTTTAAAATAATTTTTATCTTAACTTATGTGTTCGTTGGAAAAATGAAACTCTCAAACATACATATTATTCGTATTGGGAAAAATGTTCACAGCTCGTTAATTTTGCTTGAAAACTAGAGGCGGTTTCAATTCTGCCTCCATTTAACAGAAAAATTTCCTCTAGCTTCCCACTTTACGCCTCCGGCGCCCGTCAAGCCTTCTTCTCGGTGCATATCCTTTGCTTATCCAGAACGCCTCATTCGGCTTTTGGAATTCGATTCTCTAGCCACTGGTTAGCAATTTTAAAGAAAGCACACAAAATCGAAGCAGGGAACAGAGGAAGAATCTGATTCTCCATTCTTTCTCTCAAATGTCACGGCTTCGCTTGCTGTAACTTCCTAGGTATTTCGGTTCTCTCGCTCTGTTGTACATAATCTCCACCATTCTGTACTAATCAGATTCAAAACCCGAACTATTTATTCAAATCTTGTGAGAAATTGTTAGTTCAAGTCTTGAAGATGCGATGGGAAACTTCATTTTTAAAAAGCGTAACGGCCAATTATCCAGACATGCTAAAGCAGAAAGGCCAAGAAATGGCTCATCTGACCTAAGAGTTCGAACGGTGCCTCAGCTTCCGCGACCACAGCCAGAGCAGCCTCCGCCGCCGATGATGTGGAGGAAACCGAGTGTCAATAACAGATCGTCGGGAGAAAGCTCCGTCTTCGAAGGGAAGCAACCTGTGAAGAAGAAATATGCTCTGATTCCCGATAACTTCACTACCCTTGAGCAGGTTTGAACTCTGATTCAGTTCCTCTAAAGACTTTTTTCATTTTGTCTGGGTGTCTCGTCTTTGCGTCTTTTTTTCCTTTCGTTAAATTATCCATTCGAAAACTTCCCGATGAAATTGGGTAATGTGCGGGAAATACTTCTTTACTTATTTTATAAACATAAATCAAAATAAAATCATTTTAAAATCTATAAAATTTATTTTAAAAATTATAAAAATCGATTTAAAATCTGTAAAATTCTTTTTAAAATTTCTAAGTTTTTCTAAGAATCCATAAATTTTTTTCCTCTTAAACATACATAGAAAATATTTTGGAGTTTGGGATCACAGCTGCCCCCGCCTGCTGTTGTTTTCAAAGATAATACATCTTGAAAGCGATCACCCCATTCCCAAATTTTAGGGTATCCATCTAAATCACGGAAAAGTGAAATATAGTCATATTTCGTAGTATATCAAAATAATACTTATTTTATATATAATTCAACTATCTAAAAACTACAAAAAAAAACATTTGATAAAAACTCCAAAATTGAGGTGTGGTAGAGAGGGCAACGTCTGACACCCTATACCTTGGTGGTGTAACTCGTACAAAGATAATAAAGAATTGTTAAAGTTAAATAAATTATTTAATTATAATATATGTTATACAATTTTTTGATATATTTATGCCCATAATTAAATTGTCTTATTTTATAAATTATTCAAATTATTTTTAAAAATGATAAATAAAAATACTTTATTTATTTTTCAATTTTTTTTAAATTAGAGAACTAAATTTTAAATTTTACATCAGGTACTATAGGTTGCATGATACAGCTGCATACTTTTTTTTTTGTTTTTTTAAAACAATTCTTTGGCACCATTGTGTAATATGATACTTTAAAAATGTAATAAATTGTATTTCATAAATGACAAATTTCTCAACATTTCATAAAATTTCTAAATTCTATGTAATCAAATGGGAGTCAAAATTGTTATGCTACAATAAATTCAATAACAACTAAAGTATACACATGAGTCTCATTATTATGAGTAAAGTAATAATTTTATTATGATAACTTTATATAGAATTATTGTTACGATCAGTTTAAGTCTATCAATCTTAATCAAATTGAAAATTAATGTATATTAATTTTACAAAATAAAAATTCAAAATACTTTAATGCAATTAAACTTGAAACATTAAAATTGTTTGACCTATGTTAAATGTTTTAATAATTATTTTCTTAGAAAATAATATTTGAACTTTACAAAGGAGCAGCTAGTGGTGTACCCCACTAGCCCAATTGCTTAGATATTTGAAAAATGAAGACTTCAAGTCAAGTTGCATAGGGTCCCGTGACGGGGAGCTCTCTTTTGAATGTGATTGCAAAATTTAAAATTCAAACTCTTGTCATCGCCGAACATTTAGGTTAAAGTTTGGTAAATGGTAATAACTTTTCGAGGGACCCTATTGTATTTTAGGTCAAAAAATTCGTTAATTTACGGATTCTAATGTTTGGTAACTTATTCTTTTAAAATATATTTTGAGTAAAAAAATTTTTTTTTGATAGAATAAATACAGTCTGAATTCAACATTTATCCAAATATAAATGTATTTTGAACAAAATGCATTCTGTCTAAATATATTCTCCTATATTTGTTGGGTTTTTTTTTGCCCAACCTATATTTGTTGGGTTGACATATCGGATTCAATAATAGTTTTGAAACTTTGAATACATCAGAAGAAATGTTACGCTTTAATAGGAAAAAAAACTCTTCACTTTATTGGTGTGGGCCTTACTTTGCTTTAGATTAAAAAATCCACTGGATATTCTATTTCGGCCTAATGGTGGGGGGAAGTCGGTGTTTGATTTCAAAGGATAGGTGTTTATCAATGGGGTTGGGTAAAGACGTACAGTGAAATGATTTGGCCTCTCATTACATGATGAACTAATGTTCGAATCTACATCGGGAGAAGTGCTCTCATTTAATGTTACACTGCGACCCTTGAATAAGGGCTTGTTTGTCATCACTTCTTGAAACTTATGTTTGGTTTCAAAACCTAGATTTTGTCCAAGTATAAATTTTTCTAAAAAACTATTTTGATTACAAAACTTCGGTTTCAAACTTAGGTTTTGAAACCTAGTGTTTCTCTTTCCTACTTTTTCCTTTTTCATCTTTCCTACTTTTTTCCTTCTTTCTTTTTCATCTTTTCTACCTTTTTCATTCTTTCTTCTTCCTCTTTCATACTTTTTCTTTCATTCTCTTTTCTCTTCCCTACTTTTCATTCTTTCTCTTTTCTCTTTCCTACCCACTTATTTGCCTCGGAATCTGTAAAAACTAATAATTTCCCAAACATAAATCATTTTTCAAAATATTGGTTTTATCTCAAAATCTGTAAAAGTTATATTCCAAAATCTATTCTTTAAAATTTAGGTTTTACCTCGAAATCTGTAAAAATTATTTTTAAAATAGTTTTCCAACCTAAGACTATTTTCAATAGGAGGGTAGGGTGTATAGAAAAAAAAAACTTCTTTGTTTAATTATTTATTTGTATTTTAAAAGATATAAACATAACGTGTAAGAGTTTAAAACTTTAAGATTTGAACCGCACATATTTTTTAAAGTCTAAATATTGAATGATTAAAACCTGTATGTTTGGGGAAAAAAAAAGTCTAATATAATATGATTGCGTGAGAAGATATCACTTGAGAAAGGAAAAAGATTTAAGAGATAAAGTATTATTGTAGACCATGGAAAGGACATGGGTGCGTGGCGCTGGCTGCTTGGCATTGACTTTGGGCTACCCATTTGAGACTCAAAGAATTTTTAAGTGAATAATGTAACTCTATGCTCTCTTTATCGTATAATAATATTTAGTGTAAAATTCGGTTCACTAATTTAACAAGATTAAATAAATTGTTTAATTATAATCTATATTATATGGTTTTGCTAAAAGATTTCTTTGTACCATTAGATTATATATATATCTATTTATGTGTTGGTTAATTAATTTGCAGTAAAATAATAAATATAAATATTTAAAAATAATTTATTTAACATTTTTTAATTTTTTCAATTTAATCAACTTGATCTTATATAAAGGAACTAGTTAGTGTATGGATATTAATGATGATATTGATTGATAATAGAGTTAAGCCTATTTTTAGTTCTTATAATTTATTTTAATTTGAGTTTTGATCAATAAAGTTTAAAAGTGATGTTTTTGGTTTTTTTTTAAATTCATTTTGTCTAAAACTATTGGCCCTTGAAAGGTTTATATACTTTTAACCAACTTTGGATTTGGCCCCTATATTAATTTTGAAAGGTTCATATACTTTTGACTAATTTTGGATTTGGCCCCTATACCAATCTGATTTTGGTTTTGATCCTTATACTTTAAATGTATTTTTGTTTTGATCCATAAACTTAATGATATTAATTAATTAATACTGTTAAACATTCAAGTTCTATAAAATTAGGACTAAAGTCATATGTTTAAAACTTCAGGAACCAAAATAAAAAAAGATAAAAAATGCAAAATTAAAAAATAAAAACAAGAAAGAAGCTTTAAACTATATGAACATATTATATAAGAATTGTTTTTATGTTATCTTATTCAGTTATTAAGTCACTTCACCATAATTGATGGAGTTAACATTATATTTAGGTCTTTTTAAAACTATATAGACTAACAGTTTTAGACAGAGTGAATTTAAGAGACTAAAACCATTAATTTTAAACTTTAGGGATTAAAACTTAAATCATAATAAACTATAAGGACGGAAAGTTGGTTAAAACCATGATAATTAGGGCTGTGCTCGGGACAGAACGGGATCGGGAAATGCCATTCCCGATCCCGAAAAGGGGTCGGGATTGAATTTCAATCCCGATCCCGAAATTTCCCGATCCCGTTGGTATCGGGAAATCCCGAATCGGGATCGGGAATTTCCCGAACTGTGTGAACTGCTCGAGGGCTCGAGGCTGGACTTCACTTTAGACTTTAGTCACTTAGCGTTGCCGTTGCTGACTTGCTGTGGATAGGTCGAAGCTGGACAATTTCATTTTCACTTGTTGGGCTTTGGAGTTTATCGATATGGGATGGGCTTCCACAGCCCCACCACATACAACCCACACCAAATGATATATTTGTAAAAAAAAAAATATATATGTTTATATTATTTTCGGGATCGGGAAAAATGGAGATCGGGAAATGCCGATCCCGAATCTCAAAATTCCCGATCCCGACTTTTCCCGTCCCGAAAGCTCGGGATCGGACGGGAAGCTCGGGATCGGGAATTTGTGAACACCCCTAATGATAATAATTTAAACCACTCCTTCTCACAACGTGGTTCATGTGTATAGACTATGGAGCGTGATCCTCATGGTGTGTAGGTCCGCTTACCATTAACACTCGCCAACAAAAGAGGAAAAAAAACAGAGCTTACCATGAAAACGACTGTGGCTTATGCCTTTTCTTCTTCTTTGAAATGCTTATTTCTGTTCGAATGATGAATTTTTTAACTACATGTTGTGGTCTAATATCCATGTCATTGCTGAACACAAATTTCTCTCCCACAAGCTCTTAGCAGAGTAATTTTGGCTGCCCTGGAAAACCACAAAACCTGACAAATTTATTCAACGATTTCTACTATTTCCCGTCCGTTTTCTTTAAATAATTTAGACCACCATCAACTCACTTTATATTAAAAACTGATCTCTATGGGGGAGTGTTAAGGTTCCAAGTTATCCCAACACAACCGTGCTTTTCAGATATAAACCTCGATTCTCTTTCTTAGGATGAGTTCGTTTGCCATCCTAACTAACAGCTTATTAGTTACTCCGTATCCTTAATATAAAAGTTAGATAAGTAATTTACATATATTAAAGAAATTAATTTAGTTATATATAATAGAAGAGTGCATGCTTCCCTAAAATATCATTGTTATCATTGTTTTAATAGAAGATTTTCTATATTAAAGATCAATGTGATCCCTTTTCTCTTGTATTAAGTGATGGAGGGAGCATTCCACAATGGAAAAGAAGTAAATTCATTGGACCTGTTGATAAATCAGTAGCTACAGGTGAAAACATCCGAACGGTGATCTAAGACTTATAGAGGCAAATGAAACAGGGTATCACTTATGGTAGTTTAGAGAGTGTTTGCAGTAGTTTTAAAAGGAAAATTGATAAAAATAATTTTAGAGAATAGATTTTGGAGAATAATTTCTGAAAAGTTGGAAAAATAATTTTTTGAAAAAACCATGGTTTCCAGTTTCCACCTTAAATCATGGTTTTAGAGGTTAAAAACTACTCTGAAGAATTTGAGAATCTTTATGTGGCTCACACAAAAATATGATTTTAAAGATTAAAAGCTATTATAGATTTTAATGTGGTGTTTATCTATTTTTTTGGAATCATGGTTTGGGTTAAAACCACAGTTTTAAAAAGTTGTTGACAAATACATTATTAGCAGTATATGATATCAAAAGTATAATTAGATACGGAATAATGTATATAAATATGTTGATTCTCCTATGTTAACTTTGAAGTATGTTTTCTTATTACACCTAGGTATTATCAATTGGTACAGGTTAAGTACCCTGTAGCCGATGTCGGCTTTCATAGGAGCCCAACTGACGGAGAATTAGTCTTATGTGATACCAGGTCACATAATGAGTAAAATGTCACCCTCCTCAATCGAGGGCTTAAGGTGGGTATCCCACGTCAGTCACTAGCTAACTTTTGGGTGAGGTTCAAATCCCACCTAGATACCATCAATCACCCATGAGAGAAGAAAGCTTTAACATCATTGCTATCAAATCAAAATTACACCTTTCAAAACTCCAGAATTCTCAAGAGATGAGCGAGTCCACGAAACTTCATAGCTTCTCTCTAACCTCTTCCAGGTCCCTCTTCATCTCCAACAGCACAGCTCCCAGCGGCGTTGCTGGTTCCTGTGGTTGTCATTGTCATCATTGACGACCCCGTGGGGTTGTCAAGGAATTGGGCGGTGCAGCTGGTGCCGGTGGTTGCCATATTCATAGTTGGCGCCGCCGTGGAGCTGTGAAGGAAATGGTAAACGATGGGGTCGAAAGAAGGGGATCCATAGACGTAGGATCTTCCTGTAGGAGAAACGACCAGCACCGCAATGAGGGACCCAGAGATTTTGTGGTATTTTTGAGCCTTCTTGAATAGCCCCTCACGGCGCTTCGAGAAGCAAACATACCTTGATGATTTGTCCTTGATCTTCTTGATCTCTGTGTTCCATGGCGGCAACGGGGGCGGCGGCGTTGGAGGGGACGCCGGGAAATGATTCTCTGGTGTCGGGAGGGTGAGTAACGGTAGAAAAACGCAACGGTGTAGTTTTTAGCGGTGGCGGGAGCTAAGCTAACTCATGTAAGGAGCAAAAAAGAAAGTAGGAAGTATGGAGTGATTTAGCAGTTATCGTCTCACTTCACATATATGATAAACCGTAACTTGCGCGCTCATCTCGACCCTGACGGCTATATTTCTGGCCAGTTCAGGAAGTTCCACTCAAATTCATTTGGGCCTTTTTTTTTTTCCAGATCGTTTAGTAAATATTTTGAATGAAGGTTTGTAAAGATTTAATTTAATTTGATACGGGATGACAATTTATTAATTTTTTAAACAAGAAACCGAATAGGATTGGCGTTTTATTTTTGTAAGAAAAGGAAATAAATTGGGTGGGTTTGACTCAGTTGAATAGTTAATTAGTATAACTATATTTTTGTTTAACAAAATAGTGTAATTAAAACAATTAATAAAATAAATGATTTTTTTATACTCAACAATTGTTATGTTATAATTAAAATGCTCATATCTACTGCCAACTATAGAAATTATCGGTTATCTTATTATCATGGTAGGGGTTTTCCAGAATATTATTTATCATTTTTGTGCAGTATACGTATAATTTTAATCATTGGTTCAGTATATAGGAATGTAATGGTCGTTCCTATATGCACACGCTTGTCCCAAAAGATATCCTATGTCCTATCAACGCAGGGTCATTTCAAGAATTTCTTCATGTCAGTAAAACGGTTTTTGGAACTATGTCACGTATGAATATGATCTTATCATTTGAATAAGCAAATTAGGCTAATTTATGTATTTATCTGCAAATTTTAAACTACTGGGCATCGGTGCATTGCACCACAGACCTAAAAATTTCAGCGGCTTTCTCTTCTATACAGGTTACCGCAGCCTTGAGGAAAGAAGGTTTGGAGTCATCAAATCTCATCCTTGGAATTGATTTCACCAAGAGCAACGAGTGGACTGGTAAGTACTATGTAGTAAATGGTAATGTGATGATCCTAATCCTAACAAGCTTTTAAAAAGACTGAAAAGACTAGAAAATAACAACACAAATACTTGATATTAACAATGCTGATATAAAATAACTATTACAGCCATAAATTACAACACAAACAGTCACAATGAACAAGACAAGTACACACTCAAATATGACTCACAAAACATAAATTGAGAACATAGACACATAACAAACCTGCCAATCTTTGGAGAGTATTGGCCCTCTCCACTCCATAGGCCTAAGCCTTAACAAGCTTTTAACAAGACTTGAAAAGACTAGCCAATAACAACACAAATACTTAAGATTAACAATGTTGATATAAAATAACTATTACAGCCACAGATTATAATACAAAAAGTCACAATGAACTATACAAGCACACACTCAAATACAACTCTCACAACACATAAACTGAGAATATAGACATATAACTAGCTTGCCTATCTTTCAAGAGTATTGATCCTCTCCACTCCAAAGGCTTCATCCCTTGGCCTCTTCACTTCAAACTAAATCTTCTCTGCCCTCCTCCAGACCAAATGGAAGATTTATAGACCTAAAATATGACGCCCACAATTCCCCACCTATAGGCTTTGACCATAGCCATTCTACAACCACCCTAGTTTCTATTTCTTTCTTCCAAATGGTAAGTCAAAGTGCTGGCCATCAAAAGGTATCTTTCCCTTTTTGTCTACTGTCCTAAATTACCAAAAGTGATCCTAACATAATGCATAACAAACATACACACACGTTGTGTGTGTGTGTGTTTGTGTTACGTGCATGTACCCTGATGATTCCATGGCTATGATTGTGAACTTAAACTGGCATAAATATGGTTTCTGGTTTGATAAAAGAAACATGGGTTTAAATTAGGGAAAATCATTGAGGTCTCAAGGGAGGAACATAGTCACTAAAAGTCCCAATAACAAGTGAGTAACATGAACCTGCTATCATTTTCTACATCAAAACTTGTCATTATATGATGCTTACTTGTTGTGGGGCTAGTAAGTGGTAATACTATACGCACGCAAGCTCTTATGATGATTCCATGGCCATGGTTGCAAACTTAAACTAGTGGGTACATCCAAAATACTAGCCTATAAGGAGGGAGAGTAACGAGTGGACTGGTAAGTGGTAATACATGAGACAGAACACGCACACTGAGTGATGATTCTATGGCCATGATTGCGAACTTGAACTGGAAAGTACATGTTAAAAGACTAGCTTTTAAAGAGGGAGAGTTCCTTAAATTATAAAGGCACCACACTTGTGAGGCTTCTTGGTGTGGGACTCGTAATATTGCCACGCCCTTTCAGAGGGGACATCTTTAGTGGTTCCACACCATGAAACTACACCTCCGTGGGTAGTCCCCTCTGTAAACATTGGCCTCTCAATAAAAGTACCAATGTAATTAACATAAGCTCAAAGGGAGAGTCTATTCTAATAGACCAGCCTATTTGGATTGGGGGTCTTTAACTTATAAACTACACTATGCTTGTGAGGCTTAACAATGTGGGATTGATAACAGAAACATGGGTTTAAATTATGTTGCACCTTTAAAATGATTTCTCTTCCATTGTTCGCCTGAGAAGCTAATGCATCCATGTTTTTATTAAAGGAAAAACATCATTCAATAATAGAAGCCTGCATGCTATTGGATCAACACCCAACCCTTACGAGAAAGCCATCTCTATTATTGGCAAGACGTTGTCGCCCTTTGATGATGACAATTTAATTCCATGCTTTGGCTTTGGTGATGGTAAGTCCCAATCCTTCCTTAAGGCAGTCCACGTATAAAAGGAAGTTCCTTTTAGCTTTAACTTCTGGGTTAATTTATCATCATTTACAGCTACCACACATGATCAAGAAGTATTTAGCTTTCACAGCGACCATTCATCCTGCCATGGTTTTGAGGAAGTTCTGGCTTGCTACCAAAAAATAGTTCCGAACTTGAAACTTTCAGGTAATTATCAATCTATCATATTTGGTTTTTAATATAGTCATCAGCTTGTTCAAAAATGATGGCTTAAGCATATTTGTTTGCACCTTTTGTTTTGAAGGGCCAACTTCTTACGGTCCAGTGATTGAGGCTGCAATAGACATAGTGGAGAAAAATCGTGGCCAATTCCATGTGTTGGTTATAATTGCAGATGGCCAGGTTTACTCAGGCTGCCTCCATATATCTGAGCTGGCACATATGCGTCGCAAATCTTTATTAAGATATTATTCTTTGATATGAAGGTTACAAGAAGTGTCAACTGTGATGATGGAGAACTTAGTCCCCAAGAACAGAAGACCATCCAAGCCATTGTTGATGCAAGGTAGAAAAAGCAAATTGATAAGTAGTGTCAAAAATCACTTTAGCTTAAAATTTTAAGATGCAAATACAAAATTTATTAATAGTTTTATTGTCATCTTTGGGTTCAAAGTAGTCATGGCTATTTTGGCTTTGAATATGTCAATAGAAACCCACTTGAATTGAAGCTGGTGATTTACGGCTTATGAATAATTTTATTATAGTCCCCATAGAGAAAGGAACCCTGAATGCATATCCTAATTGTAAACCCTGAATTCTTATCCTAATTGTTTTTATACTTAAAAAGGAGCTCATTGAAAGTTCTCAGCTCATAGCTACCCCAGAAGAGAAAGATTCCAATGTAAAAAAGAATTATAAAAACATGCAGCTACTTGATTAATGGTGATTTATATTTTCTACCTGATCATTTCTACTGCCAGTTCATATCCACTTTCGATTGTTCTTGTTGGAGTTGGTGATGGGCCTTGGGAAGACATGAAAAAGTTTGATGACAAGATACCTGCACGTGATTTTGACAATTTTCAGGTACAGCACAAAGATGATCCGAAATTTTGGCTGGCATTACCTTACCTACCTGCATTATTGCCATAACCGTCAATTGCTTACATAGTGGTATTTCTTCTGTGCAGTTTGTTAATTTCACGGATATTATGTCTAAAAATTCAAGCCCTTCTCAGAAAGAAGCAGCTTTTGCTCTGGCTGCTCTTATGGAGATACCGTTCCAGTATAAAGCGGTTATTGAACTTGGAAAACTTGGGTGGGATTCTCATATGCTTTGACTCTACTCTGTTAACAGCTTTGTTTGAAGAATCTTTCCTTTGTGGTGGCTATTTGATTGAGTTTACTGTTTGATAATTGACTTTTTTGTTCGTATTTTCAACGGACAAAAGTCGTGTAACAGGAAGGGCAAAGAAAATAGTTCCACGACCTCCTCCAGTTCCTTATTCCCGACCTGCACCACCGGCTCGTGTACCGAGCAATGTGTACTCGTCAACAGACGATGAGCGAAATCAGCAGGTATGAGACTAAAATCAAGAGCTGATGTATAATTGCTTTAATTGTCACTGCCTTGGAATTTAAACTTGCTGCAATAAAAATAGGTCAACACTTAAACTTGAGTAATTGCTGTACATCACTGCTTTGCTTTGCTGACAAGTTTGAGGTTGTCTTCCTGATAATTCTGATATTTATAGGTCTGCCCTATTTGCCTGGCAAATGCTAAAGACTTAGCCTTTGGATGTGGGCACATGGTGAGCTTCATTTGAGTTCAGGGTCTCCTTTCTTGTCTTTTTTGTTAGGTTTATGCACTTTAACAATCTTTTGAAATGCAGACTTGCAGAGATTGTGGATCCAGGTTAACCGACTGTCCCATTTGCCGAGAGAGGATCACAAGTCGTCTCCGGGTGTTCACCGGCTGATTGTGTAAGGGAAAGGGTACTTTTCACAGAGAACTAGAACTTGATATTCTTGCACCTTCTAAGTTTGTTTGGTTTAATTTACTAATCAAACTAAAAATCTAAATATGCATCTTATGATGAACAGCTGGGCCATCTTTTCTATACTGACTGCCTGGAAGAAGATTATGTACATTAACTAAGGCAAACAAGTATTTGCTTACTGATGGTTGAAGGGTGGACTGAGATTTGCATGAGATTGCTGTAAAAAGAGTGACATGGATTTGTGGAAGATTTGATTTGTTTCACGTTTGTGTCTGAAGTTGTTCATGGCAATCTTTTGTTGTACATACAGTACACTTCATTCTGTTGATGCTATTATGGTTTAAATAATTTGGTTACATTGATGGAAAGACAATTTCTGTTCATCATGTATATAATGGTTTCAGCTTCTCTTTTTTGGGCATTATTTTTTTTGAAGTTGGGATATGGATGATATGTTCATTTTCATTCTGAAAATTGCCTTTTCCATTATTTTTGACCGACTCAAATCAAATCGAAGCCTCCACACAATTTTTTGTGAGGGGGTGAGACTTTGAATATTAAGCTGTCGAGTCAATCAATCTAAAGCTAATAAATCGAAACTCATCAAAATTAGCCAATGAGAGTGCAAGAAAAAAAAATTGAAGATAACGAAGCATGATAATACTTCCACGCTACAGAATAATCCAGTTTTTTTTTTTTGAAAAAAAGAAATGCTGTAGAATAATCCATCGCTTTCTTTATATCCATCAAATGTGATGCTCATTTTTATTTTATTTTATTTATCATTTCAAACTTTTTGAGATCATCATCACTCTCTTCAAATGAGTTTACTTTCACAAGTTGGTCTTCTATATAATTATGTATTTCTTCCACTTCCTCTCATTTGCTGCTTCTTCTTTGGTGTTCATGAACCGTTGGTGGATATTTGAAAAATATCAATGTAAATTATGATTATTTTTCTTTGAAAATTATTGAAGTTTCATTAATTTAGTTTATATTTAGGTACAGTTACAAATAAAAACCAATACGACTGCAATGCTCAGGAGACAAATAATTTGCTTCATATAATACTAACATGTAGAAAATTTAATGCCATAAAATAAAGAGAATTAAACTTATAAATAATACAATTTCATAAGATGTATTTTGAAAATAAATATAAAGTGTAAAAATACATAAATATTTGTTAGAGAAAAAGGAAAATTATGTAGCTTCTTTAAATTTGATTCAAATTACATGTACTCTTCACAGCTTTCAAAACATACACGAAATTTCTTTAAAATATAAGGAACACATCCTTGCATGGTTGTAGCAACATGAAAAAAAAAGCTTAAACTTTGAAATAAAAAAGAAATATTGGAGGTGTTTGATTCTATTTTTAAAAACAGTTTTTTTTTGTTTTAAAAAATAAGAAAACAAAAAACTTGTTTAGTTTTTTGGTTTCAATAAGTTGTTTTTAAAAACAGAAACTTGTTTTTAAAAATAAAAAAAACTTTAACTTGTTTTTTGTTTTTAATTTTTTTCATATCTTAATATTTGTTTGAGAAAATTAAATTAGAGAACCATGTATTCCACCTAATGTCATTTTCTTCAATTAAGAACTTGAGTCTTCATCAAAATTTCAGCATCCGTTTTGAGCACTTTCAAATGTAACTTTTTTTAAAAAAAAATTATTGAACAGATTTTTTTATTTTTATTTTTAAATCTTTTTTAAAAACAGTTTTATAAAAAAATTTAAAAACAATAAAATAGAAAACGGAAAGAAGCATCCCATTATTTTCACACACACACACACACACATATTATTTTACATATGATCAAACTTAGAACGAGTAATAGTTTTAAATTATACTACTGGTCTATTATGATGAATAGACAAGAAAGTAATAGTTTTAAATTAGAACGAGTCGTTGTGGAATTTCCTGGTTTGTTCAAAGCACATCATTATCTGAAGAAGTTTCAGTCCCTGGAAATTGCACATGAAGGTCAATGATTTCTTATAACTCAATATTTCAACTCCAACCTCCTTATTCCAGGAAGAACAAAACATATTAAATAGAATAAATTAAGCAAATCTTTGGAACTTTAAATCATATACTAATATCCCGTTTAACTTTTAGGAGTTATATAAGTTCCATTTGGTCTAAAATATAAGATGTGAATCCATTCTATCTCTTATATTATTGTTTTTTCTAATTAATCTACTAACTTATAAATTATAATGTTAATATGAATATTTTAGGAAAATCTTGTCACATTTGTTCAAAATAACCAATTTATTGCATTTCCTTAATTTACCCAAATTAATTAAATGCATCTTACATTAGAAACTGTGATGAGTAAACCGCCTTAAGCTTTCAAGTACGTGAGGATAACCTACAATTATCAATTATATACTCCTAAAACTTTATTTTTTGTGCATATATAATCCCCTCAAACTGTTTGTGGATGAGTGATGTAAAAAAATAAAATTATGATCTGCAAAAATGTAAGAGTTTGAGGATTTATTGTAAAGTTTTAAAATGACCAAGCTGATATAAGGCATGTTTGTGTAAGAGTTAGAAAAGCATGTTTGTGTAAATCGAGATAAAATTACTTTCTTATTCTTACTTTGTACACCATAAATCATCTTGGAAAAGTAGCTTTTACCGGTAATTCGAACGCACATATGTATACATATACATGTTCAGAGTTGAGGGGACTATGTATAATTTAATTTAGCCTTCAATCATACCTGCTAACTTGTATTACTTCATATCAAAATTATTGACTTGTTCTAAATTCTGTTACTTCCTTCCACGTAATTATAATTATAATTAGAAATGACCCAGAAAAATCAGAGAGTTTGCTCCCTTTTCTTTTATATAATATATTTTCATCAAATACCAAGCAAACTCAAAGCGTGGCATAGTAATATATAATATATTATTCCTTGAAGCTCTCTTTCTTTGCTTCTATTTTATCTTCTTCCTCAAATTACACAGAGCGAGGTTTTGTCTGGCTTGGATTGGATTCGATTACCTAGCTAGATGCTTCTGGTTTATACGATTCTGAATTGGTTTTTGGGCTTGTTTGGTTTCACAGAAAATAACAGATTATTCTCATCCACATCCTCAGATTATAGCAACAATAATAATAAGCCATGGCCATTGTTCTTCACTTTCCTGGTGATTCTTGGGTTTGGCTTGTTGGTGCAGTACTTGACAGAAACTAAACAACCTAATCAGAATACTTCAAGTTATGGCGACGATCAGTATCAAAGCTTGGTTTATCTCTTTGAGGAGGAAGAGGAGCAGCACTACGCTGATCAAATAAGTCGTCTTGGTCTTGATGTCGCCGTCAACGAGGAGCCAGCCGCCGGTAGCTGGACGGAGAGCAATGGTGGTGGTGGTGGTGGTGGTCAGAGCGACGGCGTTTGTTGTGCCTTCTGTGGCGAGTTGAGCACCACAAGGTGTTCAAGGTGCAAGAAAGCAAGATATTGGCAAGTAGTCTCCTAAACTGATATCAATGCTGTGCTTAACAAATTATATGTATATATATAGTTTAATTACTTCTTTAAAAATGTGCTTAAAAGGTTCTGAGAAAATTTTGATTTTTTAAATATATATGTGCGATTTATTTTCATTATAAATAAGTATCACCATGTGGTGTTTTACTATATTAAAGTTTAGTAAAAATAATTATTTGCATAATTAATTGTTCAAACTCATCATAAATTTATTTTAATTCCATCTTGGTGATCTTATGGCAGTGTTATTAATTTTTTTTTGTAATTAAGGATGTCTTTCCAAGTTTCAACTATGACTTTCGCTCTAACTAATCCTATAATGAAAAAATAAACAGTAAAGCTTCATTATTTTTAAATGCAAATATAATTGTTCAGCATCCATATTGGTTTCTATTCTAATATCTTCTCTCAACTTTCTTTTAAAGTCTTGTGCCTCATGTACATGTGTCTTAAATTATTTATATGTATATATATATGGGCCATGGAAAGTAATATATGATTATTATGTTCATTTTTTTTTGTTTATATAATTTTGTTTATTGTTGCTTTTTTTTTTTCTGCCTTGTGGGTTAATCAGCTCAGAGAGATGCCAAATTCAGCACTGGAGATTAATTCATAAAAATGAATGTAAAGAGACAAAAACTGTGGTCAAACAAAGACATGCAGATTATTCTCATGAAGCCTCAAGAATTGTTAAGGTAAGCTTTATTTTATATATATCTCTCTCTCTCTTTCGGGCAGCCTAATTGACTCGTTATTAGTTTACTTAGCTCTTCCTTCATTTAGCCATTTACAAGTTGAGGTTATAATAATTGATCTTAATTTCCTGCAAATGGAAGAAGAAGAAGAAGAAGAAGAAGAAGAAGAAGAAGAAGAAGAAGAAGAAGAAGAAGAAGAAGAAGAAGAAGAAGTAACTAGATATTAAAAAATATTCTACAAAAAAAGAAAATAAAGAAATAGGGGTTAGTTGGTGTATTTATTTAATTATTTAGTTTTTGTTTTTTGCGCGTTTGATAATCATCATTAACCATATTACAAAAAATCATCGCATCAAAACTATATATGACAACTGCAGGATAAGCTAGCTGCTGACTATACAGTACTTGTTGGTCAAAACGTTGAAAAATGATATTTACATAAATTGAAATAAAATTTATTTTACATATATATATATCTTGTAAACCGTAAATTATGTGAAAAAAGTAGTTTCCAACGCTAATATAAACTTACCCATTTATAGAAGATTGGGTTTCTAGATTATGAAGTTTTAGCAAAAAAATCATCCTATGTTTATTCTTACAAGACAAAGTTTATTTATCAAGACAAACTTTATATATTGATTGTCCCCTTTTTAAATTTTTATATAATCTATTTTTACAAACATGTATTTGAGAAAAATCATGTTACATTCTTTGTTTAAATTAACCAATTATATAATTTTCTAATATACTCATTAGTTAAATAGCTAGGATACGGGAAATTGATTTTTTTTCCATATAAGTATTCCTATTGACATATTTCAACACAAATGATTAAAGTGGAATTTAAGAAGATGATGATTTTTTTTATATACAACTAATTTAACTAATTTATGAAAAGATAGACCATGCAGATCTCCATCGACGTCCCAAAACTATGATTGACGAAGATTTCTGTCATCATATAAATTCATGAATGAAACCAAGCGGCTTCTCTCAGACTAGTACCGTGCAAGGAAAGTAAAATCATTTATAATTCTATGAGCCATTGCGCAGGAAGGGTCTCGTGGATTGGAGGTTGTGGAGTGGAATTCGGAAGTTGGGGACACAGACAATTGTCACAACTCAACAAGGAATTCTACTGAAGATTCCGGTGACACTGCCGGCAATATTTTCAGTTGTGCTGCTTGTGGCGGCTCAGCCACGACGAGATGCTCGCGATGTAAAGCCGTCGTATATTGGCAAGTCTTGCAATTTCTTCTTCGCTTATTTTCGTTGTTACGACAAATGTACTTTGATTCGTATCTGATTCTTGTAGTTGTTAATCTGTTATGTTCTTTCTCAGCTCAGTGAAATGCTTAATTGAACATTGGGGATGGCATAAAACTGACTGCACTCCAGAGGATATGGATTCCGCTCAAACTGAAAGACCTCGTCCGGCAAACGTAGGTTTTCATTTCTGAGCAACTATGAAAATGGAAGACAAATTATGGTTATGAACGAATTGAATTGATTTTTTGTTGAAGTAACTGATTCATAGCATTAGTTTCAAATCTAATTGCATACCCTTGGAAGCAATAAAACTTGCAAAATATGTAGTGTTCATGTACTGTTTAGAGTGTCAAGTGAGTTCTAATGAGTAATGAGTGTCTATATGTGCTGGGCACGAACATGGGTACTAGATGGTAATGTCAATGGGATTTTCAGAAGCTCTGGATCTAAATGTTTGATTTTTTTTTTTCCTTTGCAGGTTGGGCTGCTCAGGAATTCTTATGAAGAGAATAACGATCATTCATCTCATCCCCTTGCTTTGGGATTTTGCTCAGGTGTCTACTAGATTATACCAAAAATTTTGATTGGAGAGTCTTGTCCAAAATAATTAGTTGCATTGGATTGGCATTTCCAATTCTTCGTTAATTGTTAGTCTTCTCCTTTGTATTTGTTTGTCTATTGCAGAAGGAACCGCCAACAGCTCCAAGCCTCAGATTAGAGGCTCTCGGGTATGCAGGATATAGTTGTGTGCGTGTGTGTGTGTGTTTGGGTGCCGGGGGGAGGGGATATTGGTGTTTAAAGGAAAGAATTAACTATAAACTTATGATTTAATGAGATCACAGGATCAAATGTGGATGGGGTGAGATCTCATGAGGATGAAATAACAAAGTTCAGGTGAAGTTCCATTCTCTGTTTTTGATTCCTTATTTGATTTTCTTGAATACAAAACTTCAATTTGAAGCTCTCTTACTTCTTATGTATGGTCAGGAATGAGATTATACTTCTTAAAGGCGAGCTTGACAAATGGACAAAACGAGCAAATGTTGCTAAACAGAGATATCAAAGCTTCAAGGCAGAATCTGAACACCAGGTGACATGTCTGAAATATGAGAACTGTGGTGCAATTTAACCATTTCAGGACAATACTTACTTTTATCCTTCCATTTTTTACAGTTTCTTGTCTTGATAAATGAAAAGATACGGATATCAAATTCCGAGGTGCAAGCTCGAAATGCAGTTCGTAGTTTATCTGGGAGGCTACGAGACTTGCAGGTATTGATTGTGAATGATCCAATTGCCTCTAGTTCATATTTTTCTTTTACACATTCTTGTCTTGAACTGTTTAACTAAGTTGAATACCATACAGATTGCAATCCAAGAAAGTTTTGCAGAGAAGGAAAGGCAGGAAGAATATATACAAAAACTTGAGTTCTGTTATCTTAATTGCCATATCAGGAAGAATCTTCATATGCCTTTCTAATTTTTCTTTTTTTACTGTTTTATGAATTGGAAACTGTTGTGACAGAGTAAATGTGCTGAGTTGAAGAGAGAACTGCAAAAAGAGAGGGAACGCGTACAAGAGCTTAGTGAAAAACATGATGAGAGATGTAAGGCTGCTCAAATTGCCATGAGAGAAGTTGAAGGGAGAGAAAAGGAGCTCCAATTAGAGAGGGAACGTGTTCAACTGCTAAAGGACCATTTTCGTAGAGATGTTGCAGCTGCTGAAGCTAGAGCAATGATGGCTGAGGTATTTGTTTTCTTGGTGCCGCTTTCAAAAAAATATGCCTTATTTCAGTTGAACTTTCCCAATGAATTAGTTCTTTTTCTTGGTTTTCCCCTCAGGCAAAGCTCCTTGATCTTGACAGCAAAATTAGATCCAGAAATGATAAGGTGAATATCCTTTTTTTTTTTTTGTATAATATATAGAATGCTCTGGTAACTAAGTGTTTTTACTATGCATTGCATAATTTCTAAATATTAGCCCATACAACAAATTAACCTTAAATTAATATTAATCAGTGGAAATTTTAGATCTATAATTATTAAAGTCACTTGGTAGTGAAATGGCAGGAAAAGGTATATAAAACCGCTTCATTAGTATGCTCGAGTTTTGAATTTTAAGAACTTAATGTTCCTAACTTCTTCCTTCTACCCAGGTTGCCTTTTGGACAGACAGTTTGGGTCAACCTGCCATGGTAATATTCCAAAAAAATTGCAAAAATGTAACAAAAAAAAATTCTATACTTTTAAGATATGAAGATGACACTTATTTTATGTAGAATCTAATAATAAATAAACAAGAAAAAACATTTGAAAGGTTGGGCCATCACAAAGGATATTAGAGAGAGACACATTAGAGGCTCCAAACCCTTCTTTATATATAGATGAAGAAATTATCGTTGTGATTGAGGGGGGAAAACCATATGACCAGTTCCACCATACTAGGGAAGAAATCCTTCCAATTCTATGTCTATATAAGGAATTGATCTAGGAGTTTCCACGGAGCTGGTTCTGCATTTCTCTTTATAAAACATTGCTGAGTCATATGTTATGGGGTCTCAAGTAATGCTGTTCCTCCAAGTTAAAACTAGGAAGGGTTTTGATTGCAAGATTTCTAAAACTGGGAACACAAATTCTGTTCCTGTAAGTGTGGACCTTCACTTATACTTGAACTCTGTGTTAAACCTGAAACCATTTCCAATTGAATGCAGGCTTGCGCCATATGTCTGACAAATGAAAAGGATTTGGCCTTTGGTTGTGGCCACATGGTGAGCTTTTCCAAACAGATCAACCCTTCTCTCTATCTCTTTCTCACGTATATTTTCCTTTACCTGTTGTGATATTCTCAAGTGATTGTGTTGCAGACCTGCAGAGATTGTGGATCACAATTATTGAAGTGTCCCATATGCCGAGAACAGATCACAAGCTTTGTGAGGCTGTATCCTGGTTGATCATACTTGGGTATCTTGTACATATAATCCTACGCGTCATATCAATTTATCTTGTATGGGTATTAGAAATTTAGATGAGTTGGATTTCAGGAACTCATCAGGGATAGAGCATACTTTTGTACTTGTAAATCACTTGTCAATAAGGTCTTCATATTGACAGTGTAATTTGAACACATGACCTTATGAGTTGTGAGTTAATCCCTTATCAACAAGATAAGCCTTTGTTGACATTTCGTATCTATGTTGATGATAGACAACGATGCTCCTTTGTGGTGCTGCATGCGCATTCCTTTCAACATTCCCCATCGTCATATTAGAGCAACAACAAAGCAGCAGAAGCTCCTTGAAAGCAGGGAAGAAAATTAAACGTGGACGTACACATGTAGGAGTGTGAGCATATGAAACCCACTTTTCAATAAAACTCGTCTCAAACCTTTAACATGTTCACTTGTGTGTGTGTGTGTGTCCATGATTTGGTGCATTTATTTTTTGTATGCCAAATATGCACAAGAGTCTCTAGTTCATAACCTATACGTTAGTCTTTGTTGTGTGGAAGAGCTTCTGTATGTTTTTACTTTGGCCATATAGGAATGTTTATGTACTCTGATGTATGTATGAAACTATAAGAAGCAATTATAAAAAAAGATCACTCTATATTAACTTAGTAATCAAAAATAAATTAAAAATAGATAATGAGGTGGATGTTTAGAGATATCAGATCATCGGGCTGCCGTATAATACTTTAGAATACTATAGGTAAGTAACCTTTTAAATAACATATGCAAATCCAAAGTATATTACGTAGTTTTTTCAAAATATTTAAAGGAACTTCAGAAAAGTACACACAAAAGTTGAATATATGTTCCAACTGTCACATCGTTGACTTATTAGAAGCTTACTTAAGATCCTTTAAAACTAACACACACCAACACTTGCCCAATTGTGATGTGGCATTAGGCGAGGCCACGCTAATTAATGGATTATAGTAATTAACCCACATTTTCCTGGAAAGATCTCAAATACTGGTATCTCTGCTGAGAAAGAACTCGGTGATTAAGTTGGAACTTCCACTCCATAGCTCAATCCATTTTTGGAAGAAGTAGTAATTCACCACATGATAAGCTATTATTCCAAGGATTTATGAGTTAAATAACTACTCCCTTTATTTCTCATCAATTAGAAGTAATGTTCTGTTTCAAATATCACACCTCTCGTAATTAACACAAAAGTTAGTTAACATTTTTGGGAGGTTAAGAAAGTTAAATAAATAACTCGTTATAATATATATTTTTGAATATTTATGTATATCATTAGATTATGTATCAATTTATAAGTTTTTTTGCCGAGCATCAATTTATAAATTAGGTGAATTGATTTGGACAAAAATGATCAATGTATCAGTTAATTAATTTCTTCAACTTCCTTAATTTAATTAACTTTTATATTAAAGACCAGAGGTAGTATAAATCCCCAACTGCTTCATTAATTATTTCTTCTCACCGTAATCTTGTTATTAATTGAGGTTCAAAGTTGAAAAAAATAAAGTCAAAACCCACCCCTTTAATTGGCTCTTACATTTATTGTAATAGAGATTATCTTTCTAAAACACATGTATCTTTCCATTGAAGGTAATCCTATTCAACGTACTGTTGACCACTTAATGTGAACAACTCTCTCAGTTGGATTCAAATGGTGCATCACATTGTGGAGACTAATCTCTCACACTAAACCCAATCCTAATCGTTATTTGTTAACATACTTGAGATTATTAATTATAAACTTGGTTATTTGATTCTTCCCATTGATTTATGGTGCTAGACTAGTTCTTCATGACTTTCATTCTGAATGATCTAATCTCATGGATCCCCTGAAGAAAATTCTCTAGTTTCAAGATCAAGTTGAACACTGGGCATTAAGGTAAGTCAATGGTTTTTTTTTTTTGCAGACCTAAAAACTTCAAGTCAAGTTTTTAAATATTTTCTACTTCGCCCCAGTTGATTGGTTCTCATTTCCCAATACTTGCTTCTGATCTAACTTTAAATAGTGAAAGTAATAACTGATTATCGGATAGGAACAAGCCTGGCATGGCAGTTCCTAAAGACACAAGCTTCTCCATTCAGTTCTTTAACTCACTGAAAAAATCGCACAGTGGCTTGAAGGTTCTTGATGGGTTTTGTTAACCTAATATGGTTCTTCAAGTTCATATTGCTGATGATGATCATACTGTTCCTGGGGTGGCTTTTCTTAGCAGATAATAGAGAACCCTATATCAGTTTTCCAAAACAGAGGATGCAGAAGACAAAAAGGTTGAAGAAGAAGAGGATGATGATGAGAAGAACTTGGATTCTTGCTCGTTCTGTAGGAAATTATGCAGCCAAACCAGAAGAACTTGTTCACGGTGCAAAACTGCTCTGTATTGGCAAGTTTTAATCTCTTCCTTTAAGTTTTTTTCCCATCAGGATTTGCTGATACCCTTTTGGTCTTAGATATAAGTTTGATATAAATTTAGATGTCTGTCATTATTGTGTAAGATGATTTTCATTTTGGTATGTGTTGAATTTTTTCTCAGCTCATGGGCATGCCAAGCGATTCACTGGAGATTCTGGCATGAATATGAATGCAATGAGATTGATACAGAGCTACAGCATGAAAGAACTGTTCATAGCGCTTCTCAGCTTTTGATCAAGCAGCTTGAAAATGTCATAATGTTACTCTCATATTCAAATTTATTCCATTTATTTTTTCATATGAAAATACGGTTCTAACTT